>BEHA01050295.1:1046126-1058634 GCA_002897215.1 Eschscholzia californica subsp. californica | reverse complement strand
GGTCGGGATTTAGTTCGTGGGAAAGCGATTAAGAGGTAATCATCTTTCCAATCTAGTTCATTGGTATGTTCATGTATAGATCCTGGAAACTAGTGTTAAACATATGATGTTTGAGATTCCGCTACCAACCCTAGACAATTAGGTGTATGAGATACACTAGGTTATTCCCCTTCAGTGGCATCACGAGCCGGTTGCATGAAACTATCTCTGACTAGTCGAATTAGATTCGAGCTTGATTGATTAGATGATTTTATGTTTAAATAGGGATTTAGACATGAAATTGATTAGTTTAAATTAGATTTAGACTTAATCGGATAGAAAATTGAAAGAGTTTCAATGGGAGGACTTTAAAATTTGGTGTTTTTGAAAAGAGTTTTCAAAATAAAATTTTAAAGGTGATTGTTTTTTGAAAAGAGTTTTCAAATTGCTGAGTTTTGGATGAAGATTCATCAAAACAGCAGCAAAAAGTTGGAATATTTTGAAAATTGGAAGAAAAGATGGTGCTGTCCAGGAGCCGGACTGACCAGGACGCGTCTGGCCAGTCGCGGACGCTCAGGACGCGTCCCAGTCCTTCCCGGACAGGGACTCCGAGAGCGTCTCGGATTAGGACGCGTCCGAGTTTTTCTCGGACAGGAAGACGCGTCCGAGAGCGTCTCGGACAGGGATCCCGGGACATCCGCGTCTGGCACCTGAGGTCGCGTCTTCTAGACGCGACCACAGAGAAGTCCGGACGCGTCTCGGATTGAGAATCCGGACGCGACCAGGACTATACCTTCCAGAACGCGTCTGGGACGCGTCTGGTGAGACCAGAAGCTGTCTCGGACTGGGATTCCGAGAAGCATAGGCTTGGGCAGAGCGTCTAGGACGCGTCTGCGGGGCTGGGAAGCGTCTGGCCTAGGGCCAGGACGCGTCCACCCGAGGGACTTGGCACGGTCTGGAACGTGCCAATCCGGGTCCGACCTTGGTTCGGACCTTGACCGAGACTTGACTGGGTCTAGTCAAACGGTCCCTTGACCAAGTTTGACTTAAGTCTTTGGAGTTAGACTCGGGTCTTTTGGGCCTTGACTTAAGTGGGAGGTTTCGATTTTCTTCTTCCAACTTTGACAATATTTTTTTTCCGAAAGCGACCCGGGCCAACCAAAGCCTGAATTGGAGTTTTTCCAAAACGATTTCAAAATCTTTTAGGATAAAACCAAAACGAGCCATTAGTCAGAATTATGAGATAATTAGACTTAAGGCACGTTAGACATAGAGATGTCGGTAGTATCTCCCGAATAGCTATCTAGAACATAGCAAACCTAGATTCGACCTAAGGAAGCGAATCTCATACATACTTGGGTGTTTTATGAGTGTCATATTATTATGTATGTATGGATGTGAATGCGGGTTCTAGTATGGCCATAGAATTGTTCTATCTTGTTTTTAAGCACGGATGGGTGCCCGATGTAATTAATTTAATTTCAAGTTTTATATGATCTGCGAATCGTTGAGTCTTGTAATTAGAGTTAAGGGTACAATTGAGTCCATTGAAGAGCCAAAGGATGAGATCGTGGTTCGAGTGGGAGAATTCAATGAATGTTCGAGGATGGAGATCCAGGCGAACGGAGGCTAAACAAGCGAAGAACCTAAGAAGATTAGATCTTTTAGGTTAAGGGCCATACTAGGATCATGTCTGCTTGATTTATTTTCTCGCGCGCATTTACTTATTTACGTTTTGTGTGGTGTATGATTATGTTAGAGTTCACAGTAATGCATGCAAACAAAAACGTAAGAGTCCCCAAAAGGAATTTTGAGTAATGCCTACCCTGATTAAGACACCTGTTGCGCCTTTGTTCATCGATGGTGGGTCATGCCAAAGCAGGGTGCCATCTTTCACCTCGGGACAATACGAGTAGACCTATGAAGAGGTCTACATGTCTAAATGGTTATTCTCAACGAGTCAGCAAAAGAGTTTTGGATTTCGAGGCAAAAGGATGAATTGAACACATAAGTGTTATTCATCAACCAAGAGTCATATGAGATATGATCAGTAAGGAGTTACTCACCCAGGAGGGTGAAGTTAAGGGCAGTGCCAAAGTACGCTTAGCTTCACAGGAATGGGGTCTTGGAATCGTATTATTCATAGGGGGACGGTTTTCATTGAATAATATGGCAAAAAGTGTTTTTGCGTAAACATTGAATGTAGTACTTAGCAAAATCCTTATTTTGTTTCTGTAGAGTAGAGATGGCAAATAGTATTAGTTCACGTTTAGATAGAGATCTATACGACTTTCTAGATTGGGAGGAAGATCAGAGAAGAGTTCTCGATGCTTCAAAGAAAGAAAGCGTAATAGAGCTACCAGAAAGGGAAGTGGAAGTCGGTGCCTATGTTATAGAGGTCAATTTGGCAGATATGGCTGACTCTCCCTCATGGGTATATGATACCGGATGTGGAGCACATATAATTTCAGAATTAGATGAGTCAAGGAGGTCAGGTATCTGACAAAGAGCGAGATGGTTTTACGAGTCGCAAATAAGGCAAGAGTTGCTTCTGTGGCTGTAGGAACTTTCGAGCTCAGTTTAGAGACTGGGTTGATATTAGTGCTACGTAATTGCTATTATGTACCCACTATATCGAGGAACATCATCTCTGCGTCGGTGTTAGACAAAGAGGGATATCACGCTATAATAAAGGACAAGAGTTGTTCTTTATACAAAGGTAAGATGTTCTATACCAGTGCTAAGCTGCGTAATGGTCTTTATGTTGTGAACATAGAAGACGAAATCCTGAACATAGACACGAAACGGCTTCGTACTCATGATTCAAACCAAAGTTATTTCTGGCATTGTCGTTTGGGTCACATTAACATGAAACGCATGCAGAAGCTTCATTCAGATGGACTTCTGGGATCGTGTGATTTGGAATCATACGATACATGTGAGCCATGCTTAGTGGGCAAGATGACAAGATCGTCCTTCAAAAGGAAAGGAGATCGGGTGAGTGAACCCTTAGGACTGATACATACAGATGTATGCGGACCTATGAGTATACTTGCGAGAGGTAACTATGGCTACTTCATAACGTTCACAGATGACTTCACTAGATATGGTTACGTATATCTAATGAGGCATAAGTCGGAATCGTTTGAAGTGTTCAAACAATTCCAGAATGAAGTAGAGAATCAGCTTGGCAAGAAAATAAAAGCCATTCGATCGGATCGAGGTGGTGAGTATTTGAGTCAAGAGTTTGAGGATCATCTTCGGAGTTGCGGAATAGTTTCACAACTCACTCCTCCAGGAACACCTCAGATGAACGGTGTGTCCGAGAGGAGGAATCGAACATTGATGGACATGGTTCGATCGATGATGAACTTAGCCGATCTTCCTAACACTTTCTGGGGGTATGCTCTAGAAACGGCTGCTTTCACACTTAACCGAGCTCCGTCAAAAGCTGTAGAAAAGACGCCATATGAGATATGGACTGGAAAGGTTCCAAAGTTGTCTTTTCTCAAAGTCTGGGGTTGCGATGTTTATGTAAAGCGTTTACAAGGAGATAAACTAGCACCAAGATCAGACAAGTGTCTCTTCGTCGGTTATCCGAAAGAGACAAAGGGGTATTACTTCTACAAACCATCAGAGAACAAAGTGTTTGTTGCTCGTGATGGTGTCTTCCTTGAAAAGGAGTTCCTTTCCAAGAAGACAAGTGGGAGAAATATAGAGATCGAAGAGGTTCGATCTGAGCAACAAACTGACACCGTAGTACCGATGTCAGAAGTCGCGATTCCTAACTATTATGAGCCGATAGAAAAGGAAAGAGAGGATGAGATGGTAGATCTCGGAGATCCTCCCGCGCAGAGCGAATGTGATTCGCAGGAGAACCCTCAAGGAGTTAAGAGTGTCTCACCTGTTGTTCAAGCCCCGCGTAGGTCCGCAAGGCTGATTGAGTTATCTCAACGACAAGAGTTGTTGTTGGTAGAGGATAATGAACCCAACACCTACAAAGAAGCTATGACGAGCCCAGACTCCGAAAAATGGCTGGGAGCCATGAAATCCGAAATGGAATCCATGTCTGAGAATCAAGTATGGAACTTGGTTGATTTGCCCGATGGGGTAAAACCCATAGGATGCAAATGGATTTTCAAGATGAAAACAGACAAGGATGGAAACGTGAGCGTTTTCAAAGCTAGACTCGTGGCAAAAGGTTACAGACAAGTCCAGGGTATAGACTACGAAGAAACCTTTTCCCCTGTCGCGATGCTTAAGTCCATTAGGATTATTCTAGCAATTGCAGCTCATTACGATTATGAGATTTGGCAAATGGATGTCAAAACCGCCTTCCTGAACGGTAAACTGGAAGAGGATGTGTACATGACACAGCCTGAGGGTTTTGAGGATTCTGGGAATGCTGGAAAGGTTTGCAAGCTTCAAAGGTCCATCTACGGGTTGAAGCAAGCAAGTCGGAGCTGGAATCTTCGATTCGACGAAAAAATCAAAGAGTTTGGTTTTCTGAAGAATGAAGAGGAATCTTGTGTATACAAGAAGGTTAGTGGGAGCAACCTAGTTTTCTTGGTCCTGTATGTGGATGACATACTGATCGTTGGAAATGACATTCCTATGCTTGAATCCGTGAAAGAGTGGCTTAGGAAGTGTTTTTCAATGAAAGACCTAGGAGATGCAGAATACATATTGGGCATCAAGATCTATAGAGATAGATCGAGGAGGATGAGTGGACTTAGTCAAGAGACTTATATAGATAAGGTTCTTGGGAGGTTCAAGATGGAAGACTCTAAGAGAGGATTCCTACCCATGACACATGGTACGACGCTTACCAACACTCAGTGTCCCCGAGATCCTGATGAGCTAGCACACATGAAGAAGGTGCCTTATGCTTCGGCAATAGGATCTATCATGTACGCCATGGTCTGCACTCGCCCAGACGTCTCATATTCTTTGAGTATGTGTAGTCGTTACCAATCTAATCCAGGTGAGAAACACTGGACCGCAGCCAAAAATATCCTAAAGTACTTGAGAAGGACTAAGGATCACTTCTTGGTTTATGGCGGGAAAGACGAACTAATCGCGGAAGGCCATGTGGATGCGAGCTTCCAAACAGACAGAGATGATTTCCGATCGCAGTCGGGTTATGTCTTTTGTCTAAACGGAGGAGCAGTAAGCTGGAAGAGCTCAAAGCAGACTACTGTAGCAGACTCTACCACAGAAGCAGAATACCTTGCCGCTTCGGAAGCAGCTAAGGAAGGAGTTTGGATAAAGAAGTTTATCTCCGAACTTGGTGTAGTTCCTAGCATAGAGAATGGGGTTACTCTGTATTGTGACAACAATGGAGCTATCGCCCAGGCTAAGGAACCAAGGGCACACCAGAAATCCAAACATATCCTAAGGAAGTACCACGTGATTAGGGAAATCACTGAGCGAAAGGATGTGGTCATTTGCAAAGTCGATACGGACGACAACGTTGCCGATCCGTTAACTAAACCACTGCCTCAGCCCAAGTATGAGAGTCATAGAAGGGGCATAGGTATAAAGCGCATCGATGAATGGCTTTGAGTTGTAATTGGATTAATGAAAAGGGGTTTTCATGTAATCAATTAGCTACATTCAATAAAAAGAAATAAATAAGTTATTTCTGTCGTTAAATAATGGTTTAGTGTTTAATGACGGTCCAAAATAATGAGGAATTCCAGGTAGGTTTATCAGATACGTGATCTGGTAAATGGAACCCTACTAAGTGAACATGGAATAGATTCATTATAGAGTCCCTAGTCCAGGTCATTACATGGACAACAATGACTCAAGAAGACTAGCATGGGAATTGACTGATAGCGCAGTTCCATGGGCTATAGGAATATGGTATTTAAGTCAATTACATGGATGTAGATTGGGGAATCTACATTGGATAACCCAAAGATGAGAGTTTTTTCAAGGAGTTGAAAAAGGCATCACAAACTCTCATAGGCAAGATTGGAGAGATTCCGTAAACATGAGTGCTCCACTCATCTTATGTAAGGAATGTCGAACTTTGGTACTGTCAAACGCCGCGCCGTAAAAGGAGGTTATAAAGGCAGCATACTGGGGGAGACACGATAGACATGAAGTTAAGTGGGAGTACAAGACTGGATGATGTCCTCCTATTAAGTTAGGAATAAGTATCTCCGGGCCACTTGAGGAGAAGCAACTGGAAAATGTGTGGCCGCACTCAAATGGATTAAGAGTTAATCATTTGAATTGACAGTTGTTCTCTGGATCAGGAAAGTCTGAACGGTGTGACGTATCAGATGAGATACTAAGCGACATAGGAATCGAGCATTGCACTTGTTCTAAGTACAAGTGGGAGACTGAAGGATTTATCCGTTCGGTCTGAAGGAGATGTCCTTCCGAAGGAGTGTCCTTCGACCAAGGTGGCAATGCGATCAATTTGTCAGTTAGGATAACGATGACCACACGTAAAGATCATCCAGTCCGGTCCAATTAGGGGTCGTAATGCTTTGCTAGAAGCCAACTACGATCGTCGGATCAAGGAGTTGATTCGCGGCTAATATAGACCGGATCCTACAACGGGTTACACATAAGAGTGGTAGCTTGATCGGAGAGAATTGACTAGACGGGAACTGGCTAAAGTTGGATGGGATTCAACTGGAAAGGCCGAAAGGGTCCGAATGGAGATTCGGGACAAGATAGAAGGAAGGCTCTTTGGGCCGGCCATGAGATGGCCGACCAGAGTAAGTGGGCCGGCCACATAAGGCCCATGGTGGGTTGCCCTGGCCGGCCACACTTAAGGGGATTATCAAAATACCCCAAAAAGGGTATTTTGGTAATTATCTTTTCTGTGACCCAGAAATAGAAAACCTAATCTGAATGAGATTCTAATTAGGGTTTGTCTATATATTGGGTCAGTTGAGAACAGAAAAGGTGTGGATTTTTTTCTAAGGAAAAATATACAGCTCTCTCTTTCTCTGAATATACAGCTATTGGAGAGAGAGGAATATAGAGAAAAAGCTCCCGTTCTATCAATCTAGTCAAGAAGAAGAGTTCTTCTCAACCTTCTAGTAAGTCCTAGCAGTCTGAAAGGAAGGGAGATCAAGTCTATTCACTCGGTGTCTCAAGTAGAGGAGCTACAGTTGGAGCTCTCGATCTTTGCATGCGATTGGAATGGTTCGAGGGAAAAACGCGTTAAGGTATTTATCCCTCTCTAGTTCATTTATTAGTTTATGCATGTCGATCCTGGGCAATCTAGTGTTAAACATGAGATGTTTGAGATTCCGCTTACAACACTAGTTAGTGTATAGGATACACAAAACCCTACATATACATGCATATATAATTGATAGCTTTGAAATATATTATATGATTGCATGTGATGTGAATGCGGAAACTAGTATGGCCCTAGAATTTATTTCTTATTCTTGTTTTAAGCACAGATGGGTGCATGTTTTGTAATAATTTTAATTTTAAGTTTACACGATCTGCGAATCGTTTGAGTCTTATAATTAGAGTTTAGGGTTAATGAGTCCATTGAAGAAACTCAAGGAGGAAATCCAAAGGCGAGTGGGAGAAATCAGTGGAGGTTCGAAGATGGAGATCTAGACTAACTAAAACAAGAAGCAAACCAAAGGAGATTAGATCTTCTAGGTTAGGGGCCATACTACGATCCATATGTGCTTGATTTACTTTCTCGCGCGCATTTACTTACTTTTTTTTTACGCTTTATGTCGTGGATGTTGGTTAGGCTAATTAGTTCACTAAAACGAACGCCAGATTAGCGTAAAAGTCCCTAAAAGTAATTTTGAGTATAGTGCCTATCCAAATTAAGACACTCCTTGTGCCCTTGTTCGAGGAAGGTGGGTGCCTTCGCAGAGTACCTCCTCTAGCTTGGGACATTGCGGGTAGGCCTATAGAAGAGGCCTACATGTCTAAATGGTTCTACTCAACGAGATCAGCAAGAGAGTCTTGGATACTCGAGGCAAAAGGATGGATTTTACACTAAACATGTAATCCGTCAACCGAGAATCATATGGTATGATCAGTGAAAGTGTTCACTCACCTAAATCAATGGGAATTAAGGGCAGGGCCCTAGTCCGCTTAATCCTTGAGAGATGGGATCTCGGAATCGCATTATTCATCTAGGGACACGTTTTATCTTGAATAATGTGGCAAAAACTTAGGACTTTTTGCAAAAATTATCGAATGTAATACTTAGCAAAATTCTTTTTCTATTTCATATAGTTTTACTATGGCAAAAATCAATCTTTTTAACCTATGTTCAATCCTCAATGAGGACAAATTGAACATGGATAACTTCCTTGATTGGGAAAAGAGATTGAGAAGTGTTCTCAAGTCTACAAACAAAGAAAGCGTACTAGATAGCCCTATTCCAAGGATAACTGCAAACTCAAAGGTTGAGGAACAAAAGCAGGTCAAAAGTATCCGGATGAAGTCAATTTCAGTAACTTGCCTTATGTTGGCCACCATGGAGCCTAATCTTCAAAAGAGATTCAGGAAAATGGATGCGCACACAATCATCTGTCGATTAAGGGATATGTCCCGAAACAAATCACGGTTGAGGAAGTACGGGACTTCCAAGGCAATCCGGAGTGACATTGGAATGTGTGAATCAAAGAAAGAACTTCAACTGATTCAGAAAAACAAAGGGAAGAAGGAAGGAACACACTCAGTTTCCGACCAAGGTATCTATGTTATCGAAGTTAACTTAGCAAATACATTTGATTCTCAATCCTGGGTATTCGATACCGGATGTGGTGCTCATATCATTACTGATGTGCAGGGCCTTAAGGGAATCAAGTATTTATCTGCAAGGGAGCTTGTCCTACGAGTAGCAAATAGAGCAAAGGTTGTTGCGAAAGCTGTAGGAACATTCAGTCTACCTTTAGAAACTGGTCTAGTTTTAGAACTTCATAATTGCTATTATGTACCCTCTATTTCTAGAAACATTATCTCTGTCTCAGAATTAGACAAAGAGGGATATCACCTATTAATAAAAAACCAGCGTTGTTCTTTATACAAAGGTGAAATGTTTTATACCAGTGCTAAGCTATACAACGGTCTCTATATTACGAATATTGAGAACGAAGTCTTGAACATAGAAACCAAAAGGCTACGGTCAGATGATTCAAATCCAAGTTACCTTTAGCATTGTCGTTTGGGTCACATTAACATGACACGCATGAAGAAGCTCCATAAGCATGGACTTCTAGGTTCGTGTAATTTAGAATCATATGACACATGCGAATCATGTTTAATGGGTAAAATGACGAGGTCTTCTTTTAAAGGAAAAGGAGACCGAGCCAAAGAACCCTTGGAACTCATACATACGGATGTATGCGGACCAATGAGTATTCCGACGAGAGGTAACTATGGCTACTTCATCACGTTCACGGATGACTTCACTCGTTATGGTTACATATACTTGATGAGGCATAAGTCTGAATCGTTTGACATGTTCAAACAATTTCAGAACGAAGTAGAGAATCAACTTGGCAAGAAAATAAAAGCCATTCGATCCGATCGAGGTGGTGAATATTGGAGTCAAGAACTTGACGATCATCTTAGGAGTTGTGGTATAGTATCTCAACTCACTCCGCCAGGAACACCCCAGATGAGTGGTGTTTCCGAAAGGAGAAATCGCACCTTGTTAGACATGGTTCGATCTATGATGAGTTTAGCAAATATTCCAAACACGTTCTGGGGGTATGCTCTAGAAACGACTGCTTTCACACTTAACCGAGCTCCGTCAAAAGCTGTAGAAAAGACGCCATATGAGTTATGGTTTGGAAAGGTTCCAAAGTTGTCTTTTCTCAAAGTCTGGGGATGCGAAGTTTATGTAAAACGCTTACAAGGAGACAAACTCGCACCTAAATCAGACAAATGTCTCTTTGTGGGCTATCCAAAAGAGACAAGGGGTTACTACTTCTACCACGAATCTGAGAACAAAGTGTTTGTTGCTCGAGATGGTGTCTTCCTTGGAAAGGAATTCCTTTCCAAGCAGACAAGTGGGAGAAATGTAGATATCGGTGAAATTCGATATGAGCAACAAATAAACACATATATAGAGATATCAAGAGGTTTAGCGGCTCCTATCTATACACAAAGTATGGAAGAGGAGAATGAGGTCGAGATAGTACATCCCGCTCAAGTCGAACTAAATTCGCTGGAGACATCTCAAATAGTTGAGAACACTCCAAAAGTTGCTCAGGCCCCTCGTAGATCTCAAAGGCTCCAGGAATTATCTCAGAAAACAGATATCCTACTGTTAGAAGATAATGAGCCGAGTACCTACAACCAAGCTATGACGAGCCCCGACTCTGAAAAATGGCTAAAGGTCATGAGATCGGAAATGGATTCCATGTCAGAAAATCAAGTATGGAACTTGATCGATTTGCCCGATGGAGCAACACCAATCGGATGCAAATGGGTTTTTAAAGTAAAAACTGACAAGGATGGAACATTAGCGTTTTCAAAGCTAGACTCGTGGCAAAAGGATACAAACAGATTCAAGGTATAGACTATGATGAAACCTTTTCACCTGTCGCAATGCTTAAATCCATTCGGATCATTCTAGCAATTGCAGCTCATTATGATTATGAGATTTGGCAAATGGATGTCAAAACCGCCTTCCTGAACGGACACTTGGAAGAGGATGTGTATATGACACAACCCGAAGGTTTTGTAGATTCCAATAATGCTGGAAAGCTTTGCAAGCTTAAGAAATCCATTTATGGACTCAAGGAAGCAAGCCGGAGTTGGAATCTTCGATTCGACAAGAAAATCAAAGAATTTGGATTTCTCAAGAATGCAGAAGAATCTTGTGTTTACAAGAAGGTTAGTGGGAGCAACCTAGTTTTCTTAGTCCTTTATGTCGATGACATATTAATCATAGGAAACAATATTCCGATGTTGGAATCAGTTAAAGTCTGGCTTCGGAAATGCTTCTCTATAAAGGACCTAGGGGAGGCAGAATACATATTAGGAATCAAGATCTATAGAGATAGATCAAGGAGGATGATCGGACTTAGTCAAGAAACTTATATAGATAAGATTCTTCAACGGTTCGAGATGACAAACTCCAAAAGAGGATTCCTTCCCATGTCACATGGTATGGTGCTTAGCAAAAATCAATGTCTTAAGAGCCCTGATGAGCTAGCACACATGATGAAGGTACCCTATGCTTCGGCAATAGGATCAATCATGTACGCCATGATCTGCACTCGCCCAGACGTCTCATATGCTTTGAGCATGTGCAGCCGTTACCAATCAAATCCAGGCCAAGCGCACTGGCACGCCGCCAAGAATATCCTAAAGTACCTGAAAAGGACTAAGGATCATTTCCTGGTATATGGCGGGGAAGATACACTAAAGGTTGTAGGCCATGTGGATGCAAGCTTTCAAACGGATAGAGACGACTTCAAATCACAATCTGGGTTCGTCTACTGTCTGAATGGAGGAGCGGTATGTTGGAAAAGTTCCAAGCAGAGCACAGTTGCAGACTCTATCACTGAAGCAGAATACCTAGCGGCCTCGGAAGCTGCAAAGGAAGGAGTTTGGATCAAGAAGTTCATGATAAAACTTGGTGTCGTACCTGGCATAGAAGAGGACGTAACTCTCTATTGTGACAACAACGGAGCAATAACCCAAGCCAAGGAACCAAGAGCGCACCAAAAATCCAAACATATCCAAAGGAAGTACCACTTGATTAGAGAAATCATAGAAAGAAAAGATGTGGTAATTTGCAAGGTTCATACGGATGACAACGTTGCAGATCCGTTGACCAAACCATTACCTCAGCCCAAACATGATTCACACATGAGGGACATTGGTATAAAGCGCATTGGGGAATGGCAACAAATGTAATTTGGATTCATAAAAGAGTTTTTGTGCCTAATTACTTACATTCGATAAATAGAATAAAAGGAATTTTATTTTGTCCTTAAAATTTGGTTTGGTATTTTAAGAGACTGTCCACACGATAAAGAAAACGCTCCGAGTAGGCTTGTCAGATACGTGATCTGATGAATGAAACCCTACTAAGTGAACTTGGAGTGATTCATTATCAATTCCCTAGTCCAGGTCATTGCATGGACAACAATGACTCACGAAGACTAGTACGGGAGTCGATGGGATAGCGCAGTTTCATGGGCTATAGGAATAGTGTATTCGATTCGACTACGTGAGTGCATAATAAGGATTATACGCTGGAATAACCCTCAACAAGAGAAGTTCATCCAAAGAATGATGAAATCGTCAAATTTCTCATAAAGACAAGATTGAAGAGATTCCTCAAAAAATGAGTGCTCAGCTCATCTTATGTAAGGAATGTCTGACTTTGATTCCGTTAAACGCCGCGCTGTAAAAGGAGGTTATAAAAGTGGATACTGGGAAGGACAGGATAGACATGAAGTTGAGTGGGAGCGCAAGAATGGATTATGTCCTCCTAACCATGTTAGGATGCAGTGTCCTCGGGCCACTTGACGAGCAACAACTGAAAATGCATGGTCGT
>BEHA01050295.1:1024265-1036194 GCA_002897215.1 Eschscholzia californica subsp. californica | reverse complement strand
CCGGTCCTGAGATTTCGGAGGCCCGGAGCGAGTTTTAAAAATGGGGCCTATACACGTTTTACAAGGAAAAAAATTTCTATATCAGAACTTTCTGTGTTTTCTTTGCACATAATGTGAGGTTTAAACATAAAACTTGTGTTCATAACTTGCACTCTGAGTTGAACGATCTAGTTGAGTTACTCGAAAATCAGCACGGGTTCGGAGAGAGCCCTCGTCGGTCCATGAACGACCTCACAATTACGTGATTCAGTGAATTCAGAATTCAGCTAATCTGTATATTGTTTAGTATTTTTTTAAACCGAAAAAATATATATTAGAAAATTATTCTCCGAGAAAAGAGTTTCAACTTTTTTTTTTAATGTTAATGGGATAGTATTGATTGTGGTTTGATTGTGATTGTGGCGCTGGAGGTTTTATAATGGCGGTAGTTGTGAGGTTTAATAATGGTAGTAGTCGTGGTTGTGATGGTGGTGGTAGTGGAGGTACAGTGGTAGAGGTTTAGTGATTGGGGTGGTGGTGGAGAAAGTTTAGTAATCGTCGTGGTAGTAGAAGTGTCAACCAAAGTAATTTTTTTAAAAATGTACAAATTAATGGTGGAGATAGTAGTAGAGGTTTAGTAACCGTGGTTGTAGTAGTGGAGGTACAATGTGGAGGTTTAGTAGTTGTGGTGGTGGTAGAAGTCAACCAAAGTAGAAAAAAAATACAATTAATAAGGAAAAAATGCTTATGCTTGAGATAAAGAACATGGGTTGTTTGGACTCCTTACCATGTTTCCTACCAATTGAGCTAATGTTACTTCCTTGTCTTTCTTGATCATTGCTTGTATAAAGATGCAAAAAATGAGGCCCCTTTGATTCTCAATTTTTTGACTTTCGTGAGGCCCCTTGACCCTGGGGGCCCGAAGCGAGGCTTTGCTCGCTTGCCCCTCAGGGCCGGCCCTGTCTTCTTCACCTTCAAGATCCCAACACACACCGGTTTTGGTATTCATGGAATATGACAGTTTTGTAATTGGTAATGTTTTCTATGTCTTATTAATTAATAATAGTAGAAACCCCTTATATTTAGGTGAAGTACAACTGTACATTTCTAGAGATGGGTTGATCTAACTATATCAACGGTCATCGAGCTCAAGCTCATATTTCTCATTGTGAGCTTGAGCTCATTGAATCGGGGTTCCTATCAAAATTAAATATACAAATTTATAAGATTGAGCGTTGCAATGGAGATATTGTTGAGTAAAGTACTATTACATTTAAATAATTTATAGATTCCAGGCTAATATAAAAGTTTCTAACAGTTTCCTAAAATCTACTTGCCTAGTTTAGTTACTCTGTGCAATCCACAGGTGTAGGACACTCTACTAAATGTATCTTATTTTGATCCTGGTCACTCAGATAAAAACGTCTAGAACAATGGGAGTCGTCCTTGTTTTTCACCTAACTGTTCACATATGAAGACAAATATTCGTTGTATATTCGAAGACACTAGTCAGAAAAGCTCTACAAAAAATTATATAAGCTCAGTGGACATTCCATATATGCGAAACAGTAATAGGTCGTCTTGTGTATGCAATGACCAAAATTCTTGTTAGGCCACTTTGTCTAAACGCCGCCTAGGCCCAACCTACTTTGCTTAAATATCATTTGGAGCCTGGCCCACTCGCCTACTGGTTGAACACTCTCCAACATAGGATCTGACCCACTAAAAGTCTAACGACTCTGAAGTCCATGTGAACATCCATCAAGATGAACAATAACCCATCAAAAGTAATAATATTCCAATCACCCTTTGGTTGCCCTCAATTGATGCGGCAGGTTGTCAATTCAACCTCAACTCCGTAGATCTTGCCACATATCACTTGACTAGGTCGCCCAAAGACCTCACATTACCTCAAATATCTCGAAGTCATCTCTGACCGTGAAGAGTCTAGAGTAGATGCGGAGCAATCACACAGTCTAGGCGACAGATCGACGGCTCGAATGAGTCTCCCTTAGGGTTAGGGATCATCCTCATCCCCTAAACATTTCGGATCTGACACAATCCACGAATCTATCAATCACTTATAAATCGAAAGGGACTCAAACTCTAAAGGCATTGAATATCAGCTAGAAATCTACCGATCAATCTTCTCTCTCGCACTTATTATTATGAAATATGATATGGTTTTTATCTGATTTTATTTGTGGAATAATAACTTAGATGCATCTAATTTTAATAGCCTGGATGTGAAGATCCTGCCTCGAAAGGAAACAATGTTGGCAATCAAGTAACTAAAGTATCGACAAACATAGCTCCAACAGAGAACAACGCTTTAGAGAATGTAAGTTCTCCTAGGAGATCTCGACGAGCACATCTCTCTCTCTCTCTCATGAAAGATGAATCCGATTTTATCGACTTCAATTCTCTAGAAAGTGAAGTTACATTTTTTGCCATCCAAATCGCTAGCTGGACAAATTAACAAGAACACATGAGAAATACAAACTTTTAAGAGATGTTATCTCTTTCTACATGGCCCGAAGGCTTTTCTACTAGTTGTGTCGTGCCATCTCCTTATACTCTGACGGTAGTTGCATCCTTCACTATTACTCTACTTCTACTTTAGTAGTAGATAAAAAAAAACTATGTTAGCATCTTCTAGATTGTCTAGCTTTCCTCTACTGACAAAATCACATTGAAAGGGAATTCTAACGTACCGGATCCGAGATTTAAATGTAACACAATTCAAACTTATATCAATCCGTTCAAAGCTAGATCGTGTTACTAGTGGTAGAAGTCTGTGGCATAGATTATACTAGTTGTTATCTTGTAGCCACTCCGGCTTATTATTTTGCTTGGTAATTCTATTGTTACAGCAAGTCCGCAACAATTATACAACCGATTATAAAATTGCGATCATAATTGTTTATTAGAAGTTTTAAATTCTGAAAAAATAAAACAAATGAAAGCGAGTTAGAAACGCCACCATATTCTCATTGTATAATCATCAAAATTCGCTACAAATTATTGTATCATGTACTTACTATTATCCCAAATGAGGAAAGTATAATATTGAAAATTATTTTGCCTCTAAAATTAAAATATTTGGGATGAAGCAATTAACAATCCTATAAATCTAAAACTTGTTTTAAAAGAAGAGTTCATAGGGCAAAGTTTGTGGCGGCCTATTAGAGTTTTGTTGAAGAGAAAAACTCAAGTCGGTGCAAACCGCCTCTAGGTCAGGAATAAATATAGAACCTTAACCAGAATTAAAGGCTCTGAGAAGATAAATCTTCGTTGGGTAAACCCTATTATTCTCTGAAATCTTAACCCTAGATGTTCCTTATTACTATATTTCTTCTTGAATGTAATAAATGCTTTAGTTGGAATACATTCTATATTAGCGTTTTGTGTTGCTTGTATTAAAATCGTAGTCTGGTAGTGAGTATTGATAGCTTTCTTTCTTGTTGTTTTTAGGAGTATTTAGGAGGAGATTAGGGTTTTACTATTCTTCCTAAATCTTGAAGTTGGATGCGTTCCTTTTTCTAATAATGAAAAGTTTGTTTGGATTAGGAAATACTTGATTTGATTTTGCAGGAAATTGAGTGATTTTTTTTTTTTTCAGTAATATCTATCCGGCTTACTTTTTTGTTAGTCTTTCATCTGCTCTGAGGGAACATGGCACATTTGGGTGGTGGTGGTGCTGCGGAAGCCAACTCCAGTCTTGTTCTCACCACAGACACACGGCCACGGGACACTCATGAGCCCACTGGTGAACCTGAAACAGACTGGGGTAAGATTGATGATACCAAGCATTTTGGGGGCCGAGCTTACATTGGTAGACCACCTGAACATGAAGAAAAGCTGAAAAAATCGAAGGAGTGTGACCTTTCAGCTCCTGATTCTGTTCAGAGGAGTAAGCGCAGAAAACTTGCCGAGGCCAGTGGTGCACTTAATCTTTCGGACCAAGGAGTTTACCAGCCCAAGACTAAAGAGACACGCGCTGCCTATGAGGCCCTCCTTAGTGTAATCCAACAACACTTGGGTGGGCAGCAGCAAGAGGTTCTACGTGGTGCTGCCGCCGCCGCCAACGAGGTCTTGGCTGTTCTCAAGAATGAGAAGGTGAAGAATTCTGACAAGAAAAAGGATATTGAGAAGCTTTTGAATGCAATCCCTAACACTACTTTTGACCATATTGTATCAATTGGGAGGCTTATCACTGATTACCAAGATGGGAGTGATGCAGGGGGATCTGCTACTGTTAATGCCGATGATGAGACTGAAGATGATATCAGTGTTGCTGTTAAGTTTGAAGAGGAAGAAGATGATGAGCATGAACAGGTACAGGACATGGACGGAGATAATGGGTTTGCCGGTATGCATGGTGGTGGAATAGATGAAGAGGCAAATGAGGGTTTGAATCTAAATGTCCAAGACATCTATGCATATTGGCTTCAAGGAGAAATCGCTAAGGCTTATCCAGAGATTCACCCACAACAAGGCCATAACCTTGCTGAAGAATTACTTCAAATACTTGCTGAAGGGGGTGACAATATAGAAGTGGAGAATCGTCTTTTGGTACTCCTTGATTTTGAAAGGTTCGATCTCATTAATATTCTTTTGCAGTATCGTCTAAAGATAGTGTGGTGTACTCGTCTGGCTAGGGCAGAAAGCCAGGATGAGAGGAAGGAGATCGAGGAAGAAATGATGGGTTTAGGTCTGGGCTTGGTTTCCATTCTTGAGCAGTTGCATGCGACAACAACTACTGCAAAAGAACGACATAAAATCTTAGAGAAAAATACAAGATTGAAAGAGAGTGGTGGTGGTGGTGGTAGTGGTGGTGGTGGTGGCGGCGGTGGCGGCGGCGGCGGTGGTGGTGGGAACAGAGACTGGGGGAGGGGTTGTAGATAGAGGAGATGCAGAGAATAGTTGGTTGAAGGGGCAACATCAAATACTCACGAAAGATCTTCCCTTGAGGGCGTCTGGGGAGTCAGGTTGGAATCTCTCTTTTTCTTTTTTAATTGTTAGGAATTTGTGCAGAATACTTTCTGAAAGGAATTTAAGTGTAGTTATCGATTTTGAACCCTATGTTGAATTCACTTTCGCTTAAAGATCTGCTCCTTGCTTGTTGATTTCTTTGTTTTCTTATGATTTCAGTTTTATGACATTTCAAATTGCATTTATATATATTATCATTGGATTCTGAATTTGGATCTTGTAGTACTACTTTTGTTCTTCGCTGGAGTAATCAAGACAAGTAGAAAACCTCTGAGTATCAATTCGTGGTGTCGAAGAGGCTTCGACTCGCCTTCTGTAGGTGATGAAAAATCTAAGAACAACCCTCGAGCGACTTGATCGTATGATATTCCACTAGTTGTTGAGGACACTGGTTCTCTCTAATCAAGTTTGCTTTCTCCGTAGCTAATCTTGATTTCTCTTCGAATAGTGCTTCTAGTTGAAGTCTCACCAGATCATCTTCTTCAGGTCTTAACCCTTTTTCCCATCCTTCTCGGAGTATCTTGTTTTCTTCCTCAAGCAGAGCACATCTCTCTCTCAAGAAAGATAAATCCGATTTTATTGACTTCAGTTCTCTGGCAAGTGAAGCAGCATTTTTTCCATCGAAATCGCCAGCTGCACAAATTAACAATTTGCACTTCAAAATTTCAATAATTGAAGTGAAATTGAAAGAAGGATGAAAAAACCGTAAACAAACATTTGTAGCTTCTTTAGTTTCCCATTCTTGGACTCTGTTCATTCTCCTTCTAACTGATAATACTTCCTTGATCTTCACATGATTGATGAGATTCATGTTTCCTCTTTACATTTCTCTTGTTTTCTTCTTGACCTTGTAGCCTCTCTCTATCATTATCCAATAGTTCACTTGGTGAAGTATTAGATAGATCTTTTGCTCCCTGTCACGCAAAACACAGGATTAACTAAAGGTATGCAATATCTCAAATTCATTGAAACCAAGGGATTTGCTTGGTTTTGTTGTAAAATCTATAATTCTATATCACAACACGGCGAACAATGACACCATGATTTTCACTATGTACGAATTACAAAATTACATACGTTTTTCGAAGATTTCACTATATGTAGCTTACTAAAACCCTAACATTACGCCTCCGCAACTCTCTTAAAAAAATCGAGAAAACATGATATCCTCCTATATAAGACTAGACTCGGTGCCACAGCCGTTCCAACGCTTTTTTGCGGTTTGAGGCGGCAGGCGTCCCACTTTCTGGCTCGGTGCCACAGCCGTTCCAGCGCTTTTTTGCGGGCGTCCCACATTTTGGCTCCAACGTCCCATGGCCAGGCAATCCCGAGTCTTTCCCGAGCGTCTCACTTTTTGTTCGGACGCCCCATGTCGCGGTCAAGCCGTCCAACGTCTTTGCGCAGGCGCCCCCTGTTTTGGGTATGCCGCCCCATGTCGCATCCAAGTCGTCCAAACCTATTACATGGTTTCTGAAGTTGCTTTTCGGGTATGATATATAACGAACTATATTCAAGACACTTTCAACCGCGATTAAAGCTTGCATAAAATTTGTAGAAAGAGAAAGTGAAGTGAAAAATGATTCATTTGCTGGAAATAATGAAGAAGATCAATGAAATATCAGAACCAATAAAAGCTTGTTTGTCGTGTCATGGTATGGAGGCCACTGCCTTGAGAGTCATTTCAGAACAACCTCGAAGCAAATTTAGGCTAATCAAAACCTAAAAGTTTGTTTGTTGTGTCGTGTCCTGGCATTTCCCCTTAACATTCTCGTTTAGGTTGATCAAAACCTAAAAAGAATTACTAAACAAAACAATCAAACTACTTCCCGCCCAAACAGAAAGAAGAGAGAAGTTTCTTGATAACAAGTACTAGTTTCCCATATTTTTTTGGGTTTTCTGCTCTTGTAACATCAAATCTAGGTTTTAAGTTTTAATGTTCAATTCTTGAGATATTAGATTTGTTTGTCACATTTCTTGTTATAATTGATTAATTCAAGATGTTTGGATATTATGAATGAATGTTTAGGTGTCGTTTGGCAATACTAAAATAAGTTACATTTTTACTTATTTAAGTAGAAAAGTAAAAAAATTAGTTTGGAGAGAAAACTTTCGACTTCACTGAAGTTCAAATTTGACTTTCATTCAAAGTTCATATTTTACAGTAAAGCAACTTTTCTTCAACATATGCACAAATTTTACTTTACTAATTTTTTTTGTTTATTTTCGCTCCACCACCACCACCAACCACCATTATACACCTCCACCACCAACACACCTCAAACCTCCACCACGATTGTATCTCAACCACCACCACCACACCTCAACCACTATCGAACCTCCACCACCATCACCGCCATACTTCCATCACCACCGAGCCTCCACCGCCACACCTCAACCACCATTGTATCTCAACCATCATCGTCGTCATTTGCATGTCAAACACCACTACCATCACAGTACCACCACCACCACCGTACCTACACCACCACCACCGTACCTACACCACCGTACCTCTACCACCACCATTATACATTTACCATCAGTATCCTATACCTCCACTGCACCTCCACCACCACCATACTTCCACCACCGTCGTACATATACCTCCACCAACACCATCCACGTACATCTGAAGGATATAATGCCTAAAGTCTGAAGGAATGGTATCCTTCCGAAGGAGTGTCCTTCGACCAAGGATGCAATGCGTACAATTTGGCTAATAGGATCTTAATGACCTTACTCGGAAGATCATTAGTCCGGTCCAATTAGGGGTCGTAATGCTTAGCTAGAAGCCAACTACGATCGTCGAATCAAGAGTTGATTCGCGGCTAACATAGACCGGATCCTACAAGGGTTACACAACAGAGTAGTGATTTGAACGGAGAGAATTGACTAGATGGATAATGGCAAATAAGTAGATTGGATCCATTATTGGTAAGTCCTGAAAGATTCGCAGAAGTCCGAAGAGATAAATATGTCCGGGCCCAAAAGGGAGGCCCGGAATGGCTTTAGGGAGCCCGGCCATGTGATGGCCGACCTAGGCAATAGGGCCGGCCATGTGATGGCCGGCTAGGCCCTAAGTGGGCCGGCCAAGGAAGCCCATAAAGGGCTATGTTGGCCGGCCACCTTAAGTGACCCAATGGAGGGTATTTTGGGTGTTGCCTAATAGTTAGGTTTATGGAATCCTAGTTTGAGTCTAATACCTCTTCTAGGGATTTCTATATATACCTAATTATACAACCTAAAGAAGAGACACAACTAAGAGATCTTTTCAGAGTGTCTGAAAGAGTTTCAGGATATACATCTCAGAGAGAGAGATAGAGAAAATGAGTTTTCTCAAGTATCTAGTCAAAAAGAAGGAGTTCTTCATCTCAACCTTCAAGAAGGTCCTAGCTGACTGAAAGGAGGGAGTTCAAGTCATTACTCGGTGTCTTAAGTAGAGGAGCTACACTTGGAGCTCTTATCTTCCGAATACTGGTCGGGATTTAGTTCGTGGGAAAGCGATTAAGAGGTAATCATCTTTCCAATCTAGTTCATTGGTATGTTCATGTATAGATCCTGGAAACTAGTGTTAAACATATGATGTTTGAGATTCCGCTACCAACACTAGACAATTAGGTGTATGAGATACCCTAGCAGTATTCCCCTTCAACATCCACCCTACCTCCACCACCACTACCATACCTCCACCACTGTCGTACATGTACCTCTATCACCATCATACCTCCACCAACACCATCCACATGCATCTACCCCACCATCCCATACCTCCACCACTACCACCACCATACCTCCACCACCACCATATCCCTATCGTTGTACCTCCACCACCACCACCATCACGCCTCAAACACATTGCAACCACCACGCTTCAATCACTATACCTCAAAGGCTCCTCCACCGCCACCACCACCACCACCTCTTCCAAAAGAGCAGTAATGAAAATCATAAATAAATTTATTTGAAATCAATTATCTTAATGCAAAAAACAAAAATAAAAAAGTAAATCACATTAACTAACTTAATGACAGTAAGGTGTTAATGGGAAACGATGCACCTTGTAAGGTGGTTGGAATTGGTACTATTCAGATCAAGATGCACGATGGTGTTGTGAAGACTATAACAGACATCAGACATGTTCCAGATCTGAAGAGGAATCTAATCTCTTTGGGAACTCTTGATGATAATGGTTGCAAGTATACTGGTGAAGGTGGTGTTTGATGATGCATAAAGTGTCCAGACGTTGACTAACGTCTGAAGAGTCAGAGATCAGACCAGAAGTCTCTTGAAACAGCTCGGCTTAAGGCAGCAGGACAGCTGAACCCCCTGATGGCCCACCACACATTCCCCTAACTGGGAGGTCGACCGGAAGAAACCAGCTCTGCATAAAACGTCCTTGGCACGGACAGATCAGCCCTGGGATCTCTAAACGAATAAGGGGGTCTCTATAGGTTCGGCCCATATCTTACGCCCAAAACTGGGGAGATATCAGCGCTGCGCAACCTAACGACTTAATCCCGAACTTTCTAGAAAGATCTCAGTCGACCACACATCTTGAAGTGTTTAAGCCTGACCAGATTCCACGCATCTAAAGGAGGAAACTTCTCCTTTAGAGTCTATCACTCTGGCAAGATATATACAAAGTATCCTTGAACTTAAGAACTTTCACTTATCACAGATCTGGGATAGACTCGAAGAGAAACTCTAGATACGCAAAAGAGGTAACTTCCATTACGGTTTGACGGCCACCGCCTCACCACCACCACTAATCAGAGTCGGCCTAACTTCGCCTATAAAAGGCCCCCCACATCATCCTTCACAAGACACGATCACCTTCCCGAACACACACAGTTTCTTCGGAGAAAGCACATACTCTCTCCCCAAAAATACGATCTCTTCATACTAGAAGGATCACCCCCAAAACAGAGCTATCCTAACTCACCCCCAAAAAAACAGAGTTCTCACGACTCTCCCCCGAAAGGATCGTTCAATATCCATCCTTTTACTGCAAAGAGCACCTTGACTGTCTTGAGCGTCGGAGGGGTTTCCAAAACCTTTGCAGGTTTTCCCCCCACTGGAACAGACGAACAGGAGCTAGGAGCAAGGAGCTGGAGCAAGGAGTCGAAGCCGAGCAGAGCAGGACAGAACAGGAAAGCAGAGCTGAATAGAGGAATCTCTCCTCTCATAACAGAATATATCATCATAACGGAGGCTGTCATGCATCAACTCCCTTTTTCATGCTGATATAACCGGGAGCCAATTTTCGACATCAACATTTGGCGCTAGAAGGAAGGGGATCTCTCCAGCAAATCATCACATTCGGTATCCCGAATCCTATTCAATACTTTTGTTGTGCCAATCGGGGTTTAATATGAACAATACGAGTAATCCAAGACAAACAATCGAAATAGTAAAGAAAAAATCAAGAACAAAACACAAAGATTTACGTGGTTCGGTTGGTGAGACCTACTCCACGGCGACAACGGCGCGATGATTTCCACTATGATAAGCAAACAAGTTTACATAAGAGATTCATGAGATTGTGCTACTGATATCTCCTTAGGGTTTAGTTTATATAGCCACTAAACCCTCATCCCACCGCCTCACCGACTCTCTACAATCGACTTTCTTTACAACCGACACGGATAACCACTAATCGCCGACATAAGCCTAGCTTCCGCATTCCAGCTTTGTCCCGGAGCCCAGCTCTGCCTCACAGCCCTGCTTAGCATACCAGCTCTGTCTCAGCAATCAGCTCCGCTAATGGGTCAGAAAAACAGGTTGGCGGGTCGTAAACCGGGTTCGATACCAATCCATATTCGAGTCACTTTTAACAATTCTCCACCTTGACTTGAATATGCTCCTCTTGACCTGTATCTCTGCCACCATCATAGCTCAGCGCCTCTGAGCCATCGTCGCTCCAGCCCTGCTAGGGCTAACATCTGGAAATCCCAATCAAGTCTAAGCAATGCTTAAACTTGAAAGTTGTAACTGCCTTGGTCAGCATATCCGCTGGATTCTCTGCCGTAGAAACATTCTTCATCGTGATCTTCCCTTCTTCAATCACGTCCTTGATAAAGTGATATCTGACGTCATTGTGTCTAGTTCTCTCGTGATACATTTGATTTTTGGTCAAATGAATAACACTCTGGTTGTCGCAGTAGACCTCTGTCATCTCCTGCTTCAGGCCCAAATCCCGAACTAAACCGCTCAGCCAAATTGCCTCCTTCACTTCCTCTGTTGCTGCCATGTACTCAGCTTCCGTTGTAGACAGCGCTACCACCGACTGCAGCACTGCTCTCCAACTAATGGCACTCCCGCAGAGTGTGAGCGTATAGCCCGTCAGCGACCTCTTCCTATCAAGATCCCCTGAAAAATCCAAATCTACAAATCCAACTACCGAACTAGAAGTGTCAGCCCTTCTGTCGTAAACCAGACCAAGCTCCGCAGTTCCTCCCAGATACCGCCGTATCCATTTCACAGCCTACCAATGACCTCTCCCAGGTCTGCCCATGTATCTGCTTACTACATTCACAACATGTGAAATATCAGGCCTTGTGCACATCATAGCATACATAATGCTACCTACTGCATTTGCATAAGGCACCCGAGACATGTACTCCGTCTCGTCATCAGTTGTCGGTGACATCCCCCGAAAGCTTGAAGTGTGCTGCCAATGGAGTACTGACAGGTTTTGCCTCAGTCATACCAAAACGTTCCAACACCTTCTCGATGTACGTTTTCTGAGACAAGAACAGTTTCCCAGCAGATCTGTCTCTCCGTATCTCCATACCCAATATCTTCCTTGAGCCACCCAAGTCTTTCATATCAAACTCACCCTTCAACTGACCCTTTAACATGTGGATTTCTTACATATCCTTGCAAGCTATCAGCATGTCATCCACATACAGGAGTAGATACACATAAGAACCATCCGATAGTTTCCTGTGGTACA
>BEHA01050295.1:1009410-1022964 GCA_002897215.1 Eschscholzia californica subsp. californica | reverse complement strand
AGTAGCTTGAGCATGTCCAACTTTTCCTGTAGTAAGAGATAAAATATCATCAAAAATCAATGAAGAATAAAATTACTTTGGTAAATGAAGAACAAGATACCATATTTTTCAATCAAGTATAACATGTATACTCATGACCACAACTCATAACTGCTTCAAGCGACCCGAAAGATAACAAGCAGCTAATACTCCTAATATAGACTGATGAAGCTTTTAGCAAAAAATTGCCAATACACATAAGCAATAAGAGATATTACCAAATGGTGCATGATTGGGAACTCCAAAACCATAAACACAAAAGGTGACACACAATACCCATAAGGTGAAATGGCAGTCTACCAAATGGCATTGAATGATGGAAGCCCCATTTAGATAGATATGTGAGGAATGTGTCTACAAAACTGTTGTCAAAACTGTGGTAGTAATTGTCATTTCAACAGATAATCTAAGAAAATAGACTTGTCACAGTGATTTAAATTTAAAACAATGTCTTAACAAAACTAACATACAACACCGGGAAGAATATCATGCCATGAGTTGTGTGAAAGGTGTTTCAAGTTATGTGATAACACTCTTCTATAAATACTGCTATCTAGAAAATTATATGTATATATAAAAGGACAAAGAGAAAAGGGCGACAGGACAAATATATTGACAACTAGAAACATTACCTTGTGAGCTACAGCTACATACTGCAACATTTTGTCAAACAACAAAACTATGCATAATGTGCATTATCTTATCAAACTGCCTTTGTCATCCCAACACTTTTTAGGAATATTATCTTTTTCACTTGTGGACAACGATGTTGGCGAGCCAATCTGCACAAATCACATGAAAACATAGGTAAATAGTACCATTCACCATGACAATTGTTTGAAACTTACCGACCACATAAATCCATTTTCATACACATAAACATTCGGGAAAAAGACAGAACTCACTCTATTTAAAAACATGATCAACGTCTTGTCCTCATCCCCACCACTTTTCCTACGAAAGTAGCGAATTCATAAGGCATATTGATTTAAATTCGATATTAGATGATAATTATCGATTTGTAAACTCAAAAGGCGACGGAAGTTATGTAACTGAGTACCAATTTGTTAACTCCTGAACATGTAAAATTGGTTCTCTAATTTGCACGATCCAGCCAAGCTTTTTAAAGGCTAACAATGTTTAAATTGAGATAGAATGGGTGTAAATTCATGAGTTTCTACTATCCATTATATTTACCGTATCAAACTAAAGCAAAATCACTAAAATAATTCAAACGTATATTGAAGGAGTGACGATTTCTTAAAGGGACGAACATCCATAAGAACCTGAAGTCAAAACAAAAAAAAATCTAAGTTAGTTAGAAAGCAATAATAAGATGAATTCTACTAAAGAACTATTAATGGGGTGAATATGAAAAGGAAAAGATAATTCTTACCCTTCAACTATGATTCTCACTAGAGGGAAAGAGATGGTGAGGGAAGAGAGAGATGCAGGAGAAAGGTGTGATTAGTCAGAAACCATAGATGTCTAAAATTCAAAAGCAGATAAAGCAACAAAATACCCAAACCATCAAATTTCCATTAAACTAACACCCAAAAGACAAAATTTTGTATCTTTTAGATCTTAAATAGAACCTTATTGAAAACTAGCAGAACAAAGCATGACCTAGAACAGGAAAAGGGAAAAGATAGATATTGAGAATTGACAAATATTGGAATAGAATTAACAACTAATGCTTGTTACAAGCCATAAAACTCAATTTGATAGTATTTAACAACAAAACAAAAGCTATTAGCTCAAACAAAAGATCTAATCTACATTAAAATCCTTCCAGGTGGAGTCTCAGATCCCATTCTTATAATTGAAGATTTCACAAAAGACAAACAAATTTCTTAATACTAAAGCAAAGACATTATGAATTTGATGATGTACTTCACCAAATCGAATGAGGAGACCTTCCCATCTTCAAAAGACTCAGTAATCAAATCCTTGAGATTACCGATCTTCAAAGACAATACTTTATTTTTTTTGAGATAGCAAAGACACTACTGTAGATTGAAGAGATTACCTACAAAGAATGTGATGATTTTGATGGTCTTCAAACCCTAATAGACCTTGGTTTAAAACCCTAACCGACACTAAACAATACAATTTTGTACTTCCTAAACTCACACACAAAGAAGCGAGAGAAAGACAGAAAAAAATCTAAACAAAAAGAAATACCTGATGATGATGAAGAATGTAGAAGATGATGCTAGTTCGGACAGAAAGGAGAAGTTATGTGTTTCTGGATCAGGAAGAAGGGAGCGGATAATGTTTCTAGGGTTTAAAGATTCTAATATGGGGCACCATTTTGCAATTGGAGGGAAAGGGCCCAATTTTAGCGCGAATCGAAAAATTTTGCGCTAATTTTGGCCCCTAACTTGTTGAACATCTGTTACTCCCTTTTAGGACAATAACTACGGAACAACCATAGCAAATACAACCCATTTGCTATGAATAGTGGACCGTAATAAAAAAAACTATTTTTAATTTTCAGAAAATTTGAGCGTGTAATGCAACTGACACGGACATATGTATAACAATTGTGAACGGCAGTTGTAGCTACTGGTTATCATTTGCTACGATAAGAACCAATCCGTAGTAAATGGTGACCAACAGCTACAAAAAGTTTATTCCGTAGCAAAAAGGCCGTAGCTAAAGCCTGTCTATTTTGTAGTAGCCTTCTTCTTGAAAATCCATTTGCTACCAACAATCTTCTGACCCTTAGGCTGCTTAGCTAATTCCCAGGCCTGATTCTTCCGAAGAGACTCAATCTCTTCATTCATGCCAAGAGACCACTGCCGTGAATCTTCGCTCCTCATAGCTTCTTCATAAGTGCATGGTTCACCTCCATCAATGCTTTCTCCCACATTAAGTGCAAATGCAAGCATATCTGTCATCCCATACCTTTCCGGTGCCCGAATGTCTCTCCTTCCCCTGTTCCTCGCAACACTGTAATGAGCCAGCTCTGGCTCATCTTCCTCAGCTTGCTCATCTACCTGAGGCCGAACCTCTACCGGAGTGTCTATCTCAAACACCACCTGTTCTCCATGATCTTCCTGCTCCACCTGTTTACCAACACCCTCCCGAGTATCTACAGGCGTTACCTTCTGAGTTACCATGGCTAACTCATCAAAAGTAACATTTCTACTTATAAGAAACTTCTTCGATTTTCCATCCGGATTCCATAACCGATAACCCTTAACTCCAAGCTCATACCCAAGAAATACAAATTTCTTAGCCCTCAGATCAAGTTTACCTTCTTTAACATGTGCATAAGCCGGACAACCAAAGATCCTCAAGTTCTCATACTTGGCAGGATAACCAAACCACACATCATTAGGAGTTTTACACTCTATAGATGTACAGGGTGAAATATTCACCAGATACGCTGCCGTGCTCACTGCTTCAACCCAGAACACTTCCGGCAGCCCTGGATTCGAAAGCATACGAGCTCGTTCCAATAGGGTTCTGTTCATACGTTCCGCCACCCCATTCTGCTGTGGGACCTTTCTGACCGTATGGTGTCTCACTATATCTTCGTCTACACAGAACTTATTAAATTCGTCTCCGCAAAATTCCATGTCATTGTCAGTCCTCAAGCGTTTGATCGATTTTCCAGTCTGTTTCTCGATCAAGGTCTTCCACTGCTTGAACTTGACGAATGCCTCATCTTTGCGTTTCAGTATGTAGACCCATACTTTCCTTAAAAAATCATCATTCAAGGTTAACATGTATCTACCCCCTCCATGTGAGCTAACCCGAGAGGGACCCCAAAGATCTGAATGGGTGTAGTCTAGAGTTCCTTTGGTATTATGAACCGTTGTACTGAACTTTACCCGACATTGCTTCCCGAAGACGCAATGTTCACAGAATTCCAGTTTTCCAACCTTCTGCCCAAAGAGTAAACCCTGCTTGCTCAGTATAGCCATCCCCCTTTCACTCACATGCCCTAACCGCATATGCCATAGCTTGGTAGTCTCAACACCCTTGTCTGATGATGATACCGCTACAGCTCCGTTAACTGTGTTACCCTGTAGCACATATAGACCATTCCTCTTCAACCCCTTCATAACTGTAAGACTCCCCTTAGAAATCCGAAGAACACCACCTTCACCAACATATTTGCAACCATTATCATCCAGAGTTCCCAAAGAGATTAGATTCCTCTTCAAATCTGGAACATGTCTGATGCCTGTTTAGTCCTCACAACACCATCGTGCCTTGATCTGAATGGTACCAATTCCAACCACCTTACAAGGAGCATCGTTTCCCATTAACACCTTTCCGCCATTAATGACTGTGTAAGTCGAAAACCATTCCTTATGAGGACATACAAGCAGTATCCAAAATCCACATATCTTTGGCGAAGCAGGCATTGATCGCCAGAACCATAGCTTCATCACATTCTTCAATGATTGCTAAGACACTACCATCATCTTCTTCGATGACTGCTGCTTTTGCTGGCTTCTTTCTAAGCTCAGGACAATTCCTCTTGAAATGGCCTTCTTTCTTACAGTTAAAGCATCTGTACTTCTTTGGTTTTGATTTAGACCGTGAACGACCCTTCCCATCGACCACATGCTGCGACCTTCCCCTTACCACCAAACCATCACTTGAGCTGCTTTCTTCCATTGACCTCCGTCTCAACTCCTTTGAATTCAATGCTGATTTAACATCCTCAAAGGTTGTATTTGTTTTTCCAAACATAAAAGAATCAACAAAGCTTTCATATGATGGTGGCAGGGATGCAAGCAATAGTACTGCCTTATCTTCTTCTTCGAATTTGACATCTATATTTGTCAAATCTAAGAATACTCGGTTGAGTTCATCCATATGGTCTTTCAACGATTCTCCTTCTAACATCTGTAAACTAAACAATTTCTTCTTTAGATACAAACGATTAGTTAGAGATTTCGTCATATACCTTGTCTCCAGCTTACTCCATAGCCCATCGGCCGTAGTTTCCGTCGCTACTTCCCGCAAGACCTCATTGCTCAAACAGAGTAGAATCTGACCATGAGCTATCTCCATGAGGTCTTCCTTCTCTGCTTCTGAAAGTGATTCAGCGAGTGCAGCCTTCCCATTCAACGTCTTCAGCAGACCCTGTTGAACTAATACTGCTTGCATCTTAATCTTCCAAAGATTAAAATCGTTACTTCCATCGAACTTCTCTATCTCGTATTTCGCCATCACAGAAACCTCAATACCCAGGCTCTGATACTAGTTTGTTGTGCCAATCGGGGTTTAATGTGAACAATACGAGTACTCCAAGACAAGCAATCGAAATAGTAAAGAAAAAATCAAGAACAGAACACAGAGATTTACATGGTTCGGTTGGTGAGACCTACTCCACGGCGACAACGGCGCGATGATTTCCACTATGATAAGCAAACATGTTTACACAAGAGATTCGTGAGATTGTGCTACTGATATCTCCTTAGGGTTTAGTTTATATAGCCACTAAACCCTAATCCCACCGCCTCACCGACTCTCTACAACCGACTCTCTTTACAACCGACACTGATAACCACTAATCACCGACATAAGCCTAGCTTCCGCATTCCAGCTCTGTCTCAGAGCCCAGCTCTGCCTCACAGCCCTGCTTCGCATACCAGCTCTGTCTCAGCAATCAGCTCCGCTAATGGGTCAGAAATTCGCCGCGGAGACCGAAGGTCTCGGCAGGCAATTATCATTGCCTTGTAAACAGGTTGGCGGGTCGTAAACCGGGTTCGATACCAATCCATATTCGAGTCACTTCTAACAACTTTTTTCGGAACTAATCACTTTCTATAAGGATCTACCTGGAAAACACAATGTCAGGGCCGAAGGATGTCACCAATCCGGCGGCAGAACCACCTCTTCCGGAGAAACAAACGACCGGAACCGAGGCGGCAGCAGATAACAAAGTCCAGGAAGAAGAGGAAAGAATAGCAGATCTGACCGTACCCGTACAAATTGGGGGAAAGGCCAACGAAGTAACTTATGTCGGGAGCACTTTAGATGAAGACGAAAAGACAGAACTGGTCAATTTCTTGAGAGCACACCGCCACGTCTTTGCATTCGGGACCGACGAAGTACCCGGGATACGCCCGGGGATCATCACTCATAAACTAAACATCAAAGAAGGAAGCAAGCCGGTAATTAAAGCGAAAGAAAAGAAATTTTGCAGTAGACAAACAGGCGGAAATAGCCAAGCAAGTCGAAAAACTCCTGCCATCGAGAGTAATAAGGGAAGCCAGATACCCGGAATGGTTGGCCAACGTGGTCGTAGTCAAAAAGAAGAACGGAACGTGGAGAATGTGCATAGATTTCACCGACCTAAACAAAGCCTGCCCGAAGGATAGTTTCCCGTTGTCGTCCATAGATCAGCTGGTAGATTCCACAGCTGGCCACGAACTACTAAGCTTCATGGATGCCTTCGCGGGATACCATCAGATCGCCATGCATTGGGCCGACCAAGAGAATATCGCATTCTTAACAGATCGAGGGCTATACTGTTACCAACAAATGCCTTTCGGTCTCAAGAATGCCGGAGCAACATATCAACGCCTGGTTAACGGGATATTCGGGGTTCAACTCGGGAAAACGGTCGAATGTTACGTAGATGACATGATCGTGAAAAGCAAAGCCCGCCGAGACCTGATAACCAATCTTAAGATCGCTTTCGACAAACTCCAAGCCTACAATATGAAGCTAAACCCCGAAAAGTGCGCGTTTGGCGTAACTTCGGGAAAATTCCTAGGATTCATGGTAAGTCACAGAGGGATAGAAGCCAACCCTGCCAAGATCACGACCCTACAAGACATGCCTAGCCCGCAGAACTGAAAAGACGTTCAACGATTAACTGGGAGGCTAGCATCACTCTCCAGGTTCTTGAACAAGATGGGGGATAAAGCCCTACCTTTCTTCAAAACTCTCCGGAAGGTACCCGACTTCGCCTGGACCGACGAGGCAGAGAAGGCGTTTTAGGAGTTAAAAGCACATCTCATAAAATTGCCGCTGCTTGTCAGTCCCAGCCCCGGAGACGAGCTCATCGTTTACCTCGCGACTTCCGGAGAAGCCGTCTCAGCAGTGGTGATCAAAACAATAAAAGGAGTCATGCATCCATATACTTCGTGAGCAAAGTGCTAGGTGGGGCAGAACTAAATTATCCAACTATAGAGAAATTAGCTTACGCACTCATCCTGACTGCTAGGAAAATGCGCCCATACTTCCAAGCCCACACAATAGTGGTTCAGACAAACAACCGCTCAGGAATATACTTCAAAAGATGGATCTCTCAAGACGATTAACGAAATGGGCAATAGAACTGAGCGAATTCGACATTAGATATGTGACTCCCCGTACCCCATAAATAGGCACGAGCACGCCCCGGCAATTCACAGACGAGCTGAAAATTCGGCAGCATCTCCTTTGTAAATCGAACCGGTCGGACTTGCAAAACCTGTCATGCAAACCATACATTCGCACACACAAACACAACGGAAGCTAAAATGAAACATAACTCAACTAACCACTCTGGTTCCAAGCTGCACCACGAAACTCGGGTAACTCAACCTGCACACAATCTTACATTCTTGTACAACCTATGTGATACCTATATATATTTACATTACATGGTGTTCAGTGTATAAAAGTATACTTTGAATCAAGTTCGAAACAAACGAGAAAAGAAATTAACATCAAAGTGGCAACCCGCCACAACCACTGCAATCCATCAGCTAAACTTGCGATGCAGATGGTTCTAACTAGGAACCTGCAAACTAACACACTAGTAGGGGGTCAGTAACTCACCGACACGAGTTAACTGGTAGAGGAATCCCAAAACAAAACGACGATAAAACCATTTTCGCAATAAAACATGCACCCGTATATATATATATATCAATCCTACTCTAACATACAATAGCACCCATGGTATGCTCCTCAATCAACAGAGAGTTACCCAGAGAACTATATAGTACTAGGGCTAATACTGTCCCATACCGGCACTAACCCCGGTACTCAAGTTCTCTCGAGAAAGTGGCTTACCCTTAGGTAGGTAAGCCCCTCTCCCACTAGGCGACTCCACAGTCATTGAAAAGCTAACCTCGTGATAAATATATACACCTAGCTTAACTAGATACGTTTTAGATCACCGAGTTCGAATAAGAGAGCCGTCCCCGAATACCCATGGAAGGACCTGAACCTCATTCTCTTCGGTACCCTAGCATGCAACTATTCCTTCTGGTTTTGGAAAAACATTTATTGTGTCAACCACCGAAATAATACTCTTTTCTTGTGACAACATCCTTCACCCACAATCTCAGCAGATTCGGAACTCGCCCGTTACGCCCTCGACTGAGATAGGCTTTTTAAAACATTACTTATCTTATCACACACAGAAGTGGCACAACCAAGAGTCATATCATAACGTGGAGAGGGATCCCAATCACCAAACCAGTCGGGCGGTCCGAGGTGTACAGCCTCTGAGCCCCGAGGGTAAGAACAAACAGGCTTACAGTCCAATCGAGCGGTCAAGGATAGCAAATCCCTGATCCCCGAGAGTCCAATCTAAATGAGAATCCTGGCCAGAGAGTGGAGCACTACAACTTCCATGACCCTCATGACTCGTCTCAGTCTACTTCACCAATCACATACAGCATACGAAATCTTTATGTTTTAGAAACAACGATTATCACCAACCATTTCAAAAACCATTTCTCTAGAAATCATTCGTAAGACATGCTTGCATATATAAAACCATCGCATCAAGAAAGTCACGTTCACGATACAAAGCTCATCGAAATCAGAGTCTAAATCGTTAACCCATTAATATCAATAATCCCAACTAACGAGACAACTTTCATTAAAATCAAGGGTTAAAATCATGCATATATGATCACCTACCATCTACACATAATGATGCATGCATATCTCCTATTTCTAGCATGAATCTAGACAATAGTATAAAGAAAACAAGAGGTATCCCCTACCTAGCGATGCCAGGCTCCGCCCTGCGGTGCGACGCCTCGCGTAGTATCACGCTCCTTGCGAGTCGGCTCTCCCTCTGACAAGGAAGGACATAACACTACTTAGATTCTTCCACAAGAATCTTGAAAACATAAGATAAATACAAAAGAAAGAAACGAGAACGAATAAACAAAACACATCCGAGTTCGACTCATCTTGAAACTCTCTCGACTTCGGATGACTGACTACCAACCATTTACTCAAATACTCCTTATATCCAATTCTTTGTAATACTTAGTATTGCTCTTAAGTTCTCTAACTTACCCGTTTTCTGTCTAAGTATCACTAGTTCGCATACCTTAAAGAGAAGTCGATGAAATTCACATACTCGCTCTAATCCTTCCATTAAGTCTACTTGTGGGACGTTACTCGCTTAATCACTTATGCGGTTGGGAAGATATTCCAAACCCAAACACGGAATTCTTAGCATCTCTAACAATTTCCAAGCGAATAACCTGAAAACGAAGAAAATAAACGCAGCAGTGCGTCAATCTGTCCCGAATGCACGCTGTTCACTCTAACAGCCATAACTCCCTCATCCGGACACGGAACGATATGTACCATACCAATTCGGAAAGCTTACATCTCAAGAAATAACTTATCTCTTATGTAAAACTTCATCCGGATACTCAAATAATACAGAAACGCATCGCAACAGACTGCATTACACAGTCACCAGATTTACCTCAAATGGAATTTCAATATCGATTAAGCCCTTACTTTCTACCATGCATTCTCTAGCCTTATTCATACCATTACAATAAAATGAAAAACATAAAAAAAGAACCCCAATTATACAGCCATAAACCCTAGAATTGAATTTATCTCAAAGAATTGTCAATCTCACCTTGAATTCTTTGATGTTCGAAGGATTACACTTATTTTGTTTAGTTCTCTTCCTATATTGATTAGTCCCTACATATGCAAGTATGAACAACTCCATTAAAACTAATTCAAACTCAAATCACCATGGATATCTGGAGAGAGAACCAAAATTCTTACCAATTTCTCGGAAAAACCTAGCTTGATCACTTCTTGAAGTTGGAATTTGACAAAACAAGTAAATCCCCTTTGAAATCATCCCAACTCCTCTCTTGATCGAATTTTGCTTCCTCCAAACCCTAGCCTTGCTGAAAAGTCGACCAGAGAGAGAAAGAAGTTCTGATTTTTCTTTCTTTTAGGAAGTTTCACAAAATTAGAGTTTAGTCCCTAGTTTTGTCTTGATTGCAAAATACCCCCTGTTTTTAACCTGATTTCACATTTAGTCCATGTGATTAACTTGGTCTGACTTCACAATGGTCCCTTATCTAACTTAAAATCTTGGGATGTTACATGATACGAGCCCCTAACCGCTATAAAAGGGCAAGCGCTAGCAAATTTCGTAACAGAGTGCTCGATCGCAGCAACTAGCTGTGTTGACCAAAAACTACACCTGGGCCCTCGACGATAAAATGTCCATTGAGACGTCAAGCCCAACTCGGCTCGCTTGTCCTTGTTTAGGCCCAGCCCAGAAGTCTCTTAATGGGCCCTCGTCAACTAGACCCTAAAACTCGTGTCAAGGCCCAATCACGTGTAAAGAATTTCCACATGCACAAAACTCCACACGCCCGAATCTCCACACGTCTGGCGCTCGACACGTCTATATCTCCACGCACCACGTGTAAGAGATTATTTAATGAAGAGATCCTCTACATGTCAAATATATCCATAATGACAAAGATCTCAGACTTGGTCAACGTAACTCCAGCAACGAATATTCCTCCATTGATGAAAGGCATAACATGGTAACGTCTCACATAAATAATGAGACCATGTACATGCACACTGAGAGTCATTACCAGAGAACATGCACAACCGTTGTGCATGTACAACTTGTGCACACGTCACCACATCCCAGGTATCTTGCCATGCATTTACTCTGTAACAGTCAAGCCTTTACTCCCCAACGGATCACTCCTCAAGCCTATATAAAGAGGAGCACTTTCATTTCTCAGATCATCGGAAGATAGAGCAAAGCAACTCATACTACTTCTTCTTCTCCACTCGCTCTCTGTTCTTCGACTGTCCTTGAGACATTTTGCATACAAGTTCAACTGGTTCTTGTCGTCGACACTACTAGACGCCTCAAGGGTGTTAAAGCTTATTCCGGCTCGACGCTTCCTGCTCGACGCTTCCAGACGTCTTCGAGGAGATCACAACCTTCTTCTTGCTCGACGCTACTGGTAACATCTACTCTCATACTTCTGATCATTTCACTCCCGTAGATTCGAACTCCGGTCATTCTACGAGCCTAGCCACTCTCCGATTATACATCAACGATTATACCCTCGACTTTTCATTTATTGTCCATTGTAATACTTTGCTGACTTGACCGTCAGAGGGCCCTTGGCAGGCACCATCCCGGTGTCCCCCAAGTCTTCACGGGTTTGTTCGTGTTTGTTCACTTTCTTTTGCAGGTTTCTTCTAGACGTTGTTGGTGCCCATCAATCAAGAATTCGACGTTTGGAATTCCAGAAGACGTTCACGCTTCCGACCTTCTGACTTCCGACCCGTAGACTTCTCATCGTCTACAGTTTGGCGCCCACCGTGGGGCCTCAGCAACTAACAACGAAGACAATCAGCCAAATGGAAGAGAACATGACATCTGCTCCTCTTGACGTTTTTGCTCAACTTGCTGCACTTACCGCTCAAGTACGAGAGAACTCCGAACGCTTCAAAGCGTTGGAAGAAGATAACCTGTTGGTTAGAGCAGAGAACCAATTACTCCAGGAAAAAATTACTGAACTTTCTATGACGACTCCAGGAGGTTCCAGAATTCATACCTCGAGAAATGCCAGACCAGTTCCTACAAGTGCAGAAGAAACAGGCCCCTGGAGTCAAGAAATTCCTGTAACAGTTGGAGGATCAACTCCAATCCCTACCCTACTCCTGTCACACCATTACGTGTCTCCCAGCACACGCATCAAACTCTTCCAACTAATACACCCTTTTACTCTTCTCTCCCATATACTTTACCTACTATGTATCCTATGACAAATGGATCAACTCAAGTTAATGTATCTTCTGATTCGCTTCCGTTTACGTTTACAGGTACTCCTCTAGAACAGGCAATGACAAAGAAATTGGCAGAGATGAAAGCATTGATTACACGTATTCCAAGAATGCCCACTCCTTTCAAAAAGAGTCTTCCTCACAGCTACGCTGACTCGCCCTTTGTCGACGCTATCACGTTGGTGGAGATGCCAAAGAAGTTTTCTTTCCCGAACATGAAGATGTATGATGGTACATCTGACCCAGATGACCACATTGCCTCTTACAAGCAGAGGATGTTCACAGCAGCTATTCCAAGAGACCTGCGTGAAGCCTGCATGTGCAAAAGTTTTGGGTCTAGTCTCATCGGACCAGCATTGCAGTGGTACACAAACCTCCCAAATAACTCGATTGCATCATTTGCCCAGTTGACGGACACCTTTGTCGAACAATTCGCCAACAGCAAAAAGTTGGAAAAACTTTCTGGTGACTTGTACCGAGTCCACCAAAGAAGAGGAGAACCACTACGTGACTACGTGGGAAGATTTAACAGGGAGAAAGTATCTATCCCTTATTGTAACCAGGAAACTGTCGTAGAAGCCTTCAGAAAAGGTCTTCTACCAGATGGAGAGCTTTACAAAGAACTCACAAAGTTCAACTGCACTACAATGGAAGACGTATTAGCAAGGGCGTGGGTAGAAATTCGTTGGGAAGAAGACGAAGCCCACCGAAACAGGTCATACTCGTATGAAGGAAGAAGCAGTGATCGACGCTCTAGACAGTCCGACAGAAGGACCGATCGTCGACATGCAGAACCATATCCAACATCCAGAGGACCCTTGTCCCGGGAGAACAGGAAACCATTCAGCACCCTCTCTGGGCGTCCAGGTGATAAAAATCAAACGCCTGCTCGCTCCAAAATTCCAGAATACAATCTCAACATTGAACCTGTCGAAGTAATCGCTAGGCAATGTAGTAAGATGGCCCGCCAAGACAAAAACTCCTAGTGATAAGAGAGACAATACCAACTGTTGTGAATTCCACGCTGACCACGGGCACATGACCGCTGATTGCATAGCCCTTCGACTAGAAGTAGCTGAACTCTTGAAGAGAGGTCACCTCACTGACCTATTGACAGATAAAGGGAAAAACACTATAGCCCAAAGAGATGTTCATCCAAAGGAACCAGAGGAACCAACTCCAACAAAAACATGTTTGGTTATCACAGGAGGATCAGAAGTAAGCGGAGTCAGTCATTCAGCCGCCAAAAGAAGTGCTCGTATCGCTGCCAACCCAGCTGCTCACTCACCTAAAACCTCTTCATGTGCCTTCACTGCTCAAGTTCTTTGCTTCCCTGACAATGAAGCATCAGGGCTCGTCAACCCTCATCATGACGCTCTCGTTATCTCACTCACTATCTCGAACGTCTTTGTTAAAAGAATACTTGTTGATAATGGTTCATCTACT
>BEHA01050295.1:967173-992995 GCA_002897215.1 Eschscholzia californica subsp. californica | reverse complement strand
ACGCGCCTCATTCCCAATAACAGGGCTCCGCGTGTCCTTGCGTGACAAAGTAAGTTGCCGTGTGCGATAATCCAAAAGGTCGACAATGAAAGCGCGTGATCAGAGAATCAAATCTATGACGTCACAGAATCGCGCATGGAAAAGAATTAGTTACTTGTGCAGAAGACGAAACGTGCCTCGGAATAGCAAACCACACGTCGGAACCAGAGCCCGGCTAGGATAGCTCTGGTAAAGAAAATACTTGATGTAGACGCAGCGGAATTAAAATAAGAACAATAAAATAAACGAAGAACGGTAAAGAAAACGATAAATAAACTAAAACTTAATTAACTTCAATGGTTTTTCTCTTCAATCTCCATATCAAAATAGACTAGACCTCCTTTTATAGGATAATAGACTTTCTTAGATGGACTCAAACTAGGATTCCTAAATATTAAAGATACTTAAAACATAGAAATACCTAAATAATAGAAATACCAACATAAGGTAATTTCCTAATCCTAAACTAACTAGGACCACTATAGTGGCCGACAAAGGCAAAGGCGCGTGGGTTTGCGGCCTTGACCCGTATGCGCCTGCATCAGCTCCCCTTTCCCTAGAAGGTTCGACCCGAACCGTTTCGATGAAGGAAACAATGTGAGCCACCCGTATACTCTGAATTCCGCCATGGCGATCCGTAATTCCCACTTCGAACGAAATTTGCAGACAATCGGTAGAAGACAATGATGGACTAACGAACCCAATATAATCCGGACCCCTTGACACGACGAGATTCGTAAAATCCATAGTAGTGAAGAAACATCCAACAAATTGTGACATCGGCCGTCATCTTTTAGTGGGATGAAGAAGATTGCACATACCAAAATATCCTCTTTGAAAAATCGGACCTCCAAAATCATCTTCCAGTAAATCACGATTTCGTGTTCACCGGAAGCTAAAAAGTGAACTGGTGGTGAGATACTTTTCTTTTTCTTCACATTACTCTTTTTTGTTAATGTAGCAAGTATCCCATTGATTTTTCTAAGGAGCATTTTCTCGAACACGTTAGAGACACCAATTAATATTCCCATGTTTGGCCTCCCGTGTGGTAAGGTGAAGCTCCATCCACCTCCTGTCATTAATTCCCTGTTTCTCAAGTAAAGACTTTCATGTGATGAAGCCATTGAAGATGATGATGATTCTCTGCCAATTACTTTGTATATAGGCATCTTTGTAATAGTTTCAGTTGTTTTTTCCCTCCTCTGCACTGAATTTACAATCGACTTCTTAGTAATATACTGTGATGAAGAAATTGTTGATGGAGAAGATAACAAAACATAACTATCATTGGCATCAGTGTTAGTAATCAGATCTTTGAGCAGGAAACGTTTCGTCTTCATCCAGTAATCTTCAGACGACGATGATGTTGATAGATTGCTTTCATGATGAATTTGATTGAATTTAAACTGTCTACCGGAGAAGATTTCAGTAGGGTAAATATAAAATACAAAAGCTAATTCAAAGTCAACATCGCAAGTGAGATGATCTTCAGTCTTTGTGTTATGATCACTCGATGAAGGATCATAACGAAATTCTTCATTATCTACTAACGTCTCAAGCCAAATTAGTTGATTATCTGCATATAGTTGAGCTCCCCAATACCTGTTATCTTTTGAAATTTTGCCTTTAAAACTCGTAAAAGTGGTAGCATTATCAAGTTGTGATCGTTTATTTGAAGACCATGGGGTACTACTATTATTTGAATACGAAATAGGTTTCTCCCATGATAATGAATGAAGGTTTGTTTGATCATGGGGAGTCGAAACTGTCAAAGCTCATCAAAATTATCTTCTTCTATTGCTGGGGAATATTCATCTTCATCTTCTTCAGTTTCAACTTCGTTGTGATCTTCATGTTTAATATCAATAGAATCATCCTCTGTTAGTACTTCCTTATAGTTGGAATCATCTTTTTCAACTTCTTGTTCTTCTTCTTCTTTAACTACAACTTCTTTGTAATCAACTTCGTCAACTTGTTCAAACTCTTCTTTTTCTTCTTTTAGTACTTCTTCATGGTTAATGGAAATAAGAGGTTGTGAATAATAATAGTACGGTGGTGGTGGTGTATAATAAGAAGATGGAGGTGATGGTGAATATGGTGGTGAGTACGGTGGTTGTGTATAAGAGTACAGAGGTGATGTGAGACATAATTGATGCGGTAAAATTTTATGATTCGAAACAAGGATATCGTCCCCCGGAATGTCATATATGAATCATAAAATTTGGTCAGACATTGATGTTTCATATCTCGACTAGGATTTAGATTTGATGAAGGAAAATTACTTCCTTCTTCCTCCTCCGCCATTGACTGAATTTTGTTCCTTTTTTCCTGAACTTCTCCTTCAATATCATCGATCTTAGTGATTGAAGTAACTTCGGAGAACTGTCTTCTCAATTCAATTTTTGTTTCTACACATGACAAACATTCATCGAGAGGAAGAAAACCATACCTGAAAATACTTTTCAATGTATCCCAATCATCAATGATCGATTTTCCTTGATCAATAAGTCTCCATTGCAGGGCATTATATTGTTCATAGATTCTTTCGGACATATGTTGCTCAACCAAAAAAACGTTATCTTCGTCGGGAACGTCTTGATTTCTGAACCAATCTTCCATGTGTTGAATCCAGAAACTTATATGAAATTGACCTTCGAAGAGTGGAATTTTAGAAATTTGATGAATTTTTCTTTCATCTTCTCGATCAATATAAAATTGAGTTGTATCTCGAATAGGATCCCAAGATAAACGTGGAAAAAAAATTCCAACATTCCAGAGGAGATGTATCCATAGATATATTTTTTTTTTGTAAAAAAATCCAGAATTTTGATGGCTCTGAATACCACTTGATGTAGACGCAGCGGAATTAAAATAAGAACAATAAAATAAACGAAGAACGGTAAAGAAAACGATAAATAAACTAAAATTTAATTAACTTCAATGGTTTTTCTCTTCAATCTCCATATCAAAATAGACTAGACCTCCTTTTATAGGATAATAGACTTTCCTAGCTAGACTCAAACTAGGATTCCTAAATATTAAAGTTACTTAAAACATAGAAATACCTAAATAATAGAAATACCAACATAAGGTAATTTCCTAATCCTAAACTAACTAGGACCACTAACGTGGCCGACTAAGGCAAGGGCGCGTGGGTTTGCGGCCTTGACCCGTATGCGCCTGCATCAATACTTAGGTGAAGAAAATCACAAACATCAATCAGCTCTGGAGTACTGACAGGAAGACAGAGCTCCACCAAACAGCCATGGTCCAGGTAAGGCCCAAAAAGCTTCGCGATACAGCTCTAGGACAGGTAACACTCTCGACTTCCGGCCTTCCAAAGTAAAACACTCGAGTTACTTCTACTCCTTAGTCTCTTTACTTTCAACTAAGGAGTGGCGGGACTCATGATGATGCAAAAAATGTCCAGACGTTGACTAACGTCTGAAGAGTCAGAGATCAGACCAGAAGTCTCTTGCAACAGCTCGGCTTAAGGCAGCAGGACAGCTGGACCTCCTGATGGTCCACCACACATTCCCCTAATTGGGAAGTCGGCCGGAAGAAACCAGCTCTGCATAAAACGCACTTGGCACAGACAGATCAGCCCTGGGATCTCTAAAGGAATAAGGGGGTCTCTACAGGTTCGGCCCATGTCTTAAGCCTAGAACTGGGAAGATATCAGCGCTGCGCAACCTAACGACTTAATCCCGGACTTTCTAGAAAGATCTCAGTCGGTCACACATCTTGAAGTGTTTAAGCCCGACCAGATTCCACGTATCTAAAGGAGGAAACTTCTCCTTTAGAGTCTATCACTCCGGCAAGATATATATACAAAGTATCCTTGAACTTAGGAACTTTCACTTATCACAGATCTGGGATAGACTCGAAGAGAAACCCTAGATACGCAAAAGAGGTAACTTCCATTACGGTTTGACGGCCACCGCCTCACCGCCGCCACTAATCAGAGTCGGCCTAACTTCGCCTATAAAAGGCCCCCCACATCATCCTTCACCGGACACGATCACCTTCCCGAACACACACGGTTTCTTCGGAGAAAACACATACTCTCTCCCCAAAAATACAATCTCTCCATACTAGAAGGATCACCCCCAAAGCAGAGTTATCCTAACTCACCCCCAAAAAATAGAGTTCTCACGACTCGCCCCCAAAAGGATCGTTCAATATCCATCCTTTTACTGCAAAGAGCACCCTGACTGTCTTGAGCGTCGGAGGGGTTTCTGAACCCTTTGCAGGTTTTCCCCCCACGGGAACAGACGAACATGAGCTAGGAGCTGGAGCAAGGAGCAAGGAGTCGAAGCCGAGCAAAGCAGAGCTGAACAGAGGAATCTCTCCTCTCATAACAGAATATATCATCATAACGGAGTCTGTCATGCATCAACTCCCTTTTTCATGCTGATTTAACCGGGAGCCAATTTTCGACATTAGTAGTGTTCTTCGGATTTCTAAGGGGAGTCTTACAGTTATGAAGGGGTTGAAGAAGAATGGTCTATATGTGCTACAGGGTAACACTATTACCGGATCTATAGCGGTATCATCATCAGACAAGGAAGTTGAGACTACCAAGCTCTGGCATATGCGGTTAGGGCATATGAGTGAAAGGGGGATGGCTATACTGAGCAAGCAGGGTTTACTCTGTGGGCAGAAGGTGCGAAAACTAGAATTCTGTGAACATTGTGTCTTCGGGAAGCAATGTCGGGTAAAGTTCAGTACAACGGTTTATAATACCAAAGGAACTCTGGACTACATCCATTCAGATCTTTGAGGTCCCTCTAGGGTCGTCTCACATAGTGGGGGTAGATACATGTTAACCTTGATAGATGATTTTTCCCGGAAAGTATGGTTCTACATAATGAAACGCAAAGTTGAGGCATTCGTCAAGTTCAAGCAGTGGAAGACCTTGATCGAGAAACAGACTGGAAAATCGATCAAACGCTTGAGGACTGACAATGGCATGGAATTTTGCGGAAACAAGTTTAATAGGTTCTGTGTAGACGAAGGGATTGTGAGACACCATACAGTCAGAAAGACACCACAACAGAATGGTGTGGCGTAACGTATGAACAGAACTCTATCGGAACGAGCTCGTTGTATGCTTTCGATGCAGGGTTGTCGAAGGTGTTCTGGGCTGAAGCAGTAAACACGACAGCGTATCTGGTAAATATTTCACCCTTTACATCTATAGAGTGTAAAACTCCTAATGAGGTGTTGTATGGTTATCCTGCAAAGTATGAGAACTTGAGGATCTTTGGTTGTCCGGCTTATGCACATGTTAAAGAAGGTAAACTTGATCCGAGGGCTAAGAAATGTGTATTTCTTGGATATGAGCCTGGAGTTAAGAGTTATCAATTGTGGAATCCGGATGGAAAATCAAAGAAGTTTCTTATCAGTAGAGATGTTACTTTTGATGAGTTAGCCATGGTAACTCAAAAGGTAACGCCTGTAGATGCTCGGGAGGGTGTTGGTAAACAGGTGGAGCAGGAAGACCATGGAGAACAGGTGGAGTTTGAGATAGACACTCCGGTAGAGGTTCAGCCTCAGGTAGATGAGCAAGCTGAGGAAGATGAACTAGAGCTGGTTCATTAAGTTGCGAGGAACATGGGAAGGAGAGGCATCCGGGCACCGGAAAGGTATGGAATGACAGAAATGGTTGCATTTGCACTTAGTGTGGGAGAAAGCGTTGATGGAGGTGAACCATGCACCTATGAAGAAGCTATGAGGAGCGATGATTCACGGCAGTGGTCTCTTACCTTGAATGAAGAGATTGAGTCTCTTCGGAAGAATCAGGCCTTCGAATTAGCTGAACAGCCTAAGAGTCAGAAGATTGTTGGTAGCAAATGGGTTTTCAAGAAAAAGGAAGGAATTCCAGGGGTGGAAGATGCACGATACAAGGCACGGTTAGTAGCTTAGGGGTTTACACAGCGAGAAGGGATAGACTTCAATGAGGTATTTTCTCCTGTTGTTAAACATAGCTCTATTAGAGTATTACTTGCTATGGTTGCTTTGTACGATATGGAATTGGAGAAGCTTGATGTTAAAACTGCGTTCTTACATGGAGAGCTAGAGGAACAAATCTATATGCGTCAGCCAGAGGGGTTTAAAATTCTCGGGAAAGAAGACCAGGTATGTTTGCTGAAGAAGTCCTTGTATGGATTGAAACGGTCTCCTAGGTAGTGGTATAAGCGTTTTGACACGTTTATGGTTAAAAACGACTATGACAGAAGCAGGTACGATAGTTGTGTGTACCACAGGAAACTATCAGATGGTTCTTATGTGTATCTACTCCTGTATGTGGATGACATGCTGATAGCTTGCAAGGATATGTCGGAAATCTACATGTTAAAGGGTCAGTTAAAGGGTGAGTTTGAAATGAAAGACTTGGGTGCCTCAAGGAAGATATTGGGTATAGAGATATGGAGAGACAGATCTGCTGGGAAACTGTTCTTGTCTCAGAAAACGTACATCGAGAAGGTGTTGGAACGTTTTGGTATGACTGAGGCAAACCTTTCAATACTTCATTGGCAGCACACTTTAAGCTTTCGGGTGAACTGTCACCAACAACTGATGACGAGACGGGGTACATGTCTCGGGTGCCTTATGCAAAAGCAGTAGGTAGCATTATGTATGCTATGGTGTGCACAAGACCTGATATTTCACATGTTGTTAGTATGGTAAGCAGATACATGGGCAGACCTGGGAGAGGTCATTGGCAAGCTGTGAAATGGATACTGCGGTATCTGGGAGGAACTGCGGAGCTTGGTTTGGTTTACGACAGAAAGACTGACACTTCTGGTTCGGTTGTTGGATTTATAGATTTGGATTTTTCGGGGGATCTTGATAGGAATAGGTCGCTGACGGGCTATACGTTCACATTCTGCGGGAGTGCCGTTAGTTGGAGAGCAGTGCTGCAGTCGGTGGTAGCACTGTCTACAACGGAAGCTGAGTACATGGCAGCAACAGAGGCAGTGAAGGAGGCAATATGGCTGAGTGGTTTAGTTCAGGATTTTGGCCTGAAGCAGGAGGTGACAGAGGTCTACTACGACAACCAGAGTGCTATTCGTTTGACTAAAAATCAAATGTATCACGGGATAACTAAACACATTGACGTCAGGTATCACTTTATCAAGGACGTGATCGAACAAGAGAAAATCACGATGAAGAAGGTTTTTACGGTAGATAATCCAGCGGATATGCTAACCAAGGCAGTTACAATTTTCAAGTTTAAGCACTACTTAGACTTGATTGGGATTTCCAGATGTTAGCCCCAACAGGGCTGGAGAGACGATGACTCAGAGGCGCTGAGCTATGATGGTGGCAGAGATGCAAGTCAAGAAGAGCATATTCAAGTCAAGGTGGAGAATTGTTAGAAGTGACTCGAATATGGATTGGTATCGAACCCGATAGAGTTGGACTCCGAGACAGAGCTGGAATGCGGAGCTAGGCTTATGTCGGTGATTAGTGTGTATCCGTGTATAATGTCGGTTGTAGAAAGAGAGTCGGTGAGGCGGTGGGATTAGGGTTTAGTGCATATATAAACTAAATCCTATGGAGATATAAATAAGACACAATCTCACGAAATCTTTTGTGTAAACTTGTTTGCTTATCATAGTGGAAATCATCGCGCCGTTGTCGCCGTGGAGTAGGTCTCACCAACCGAACCACGTAAATCTTTCTGTTCTTTTCTTGATTGTTCTTTACTATTCCTATTGCTTGTCTTAATTACTCGTATTGTTCACATTAAACCCCGATTGGCACAACAAGGAGGAACTAGGTTCCTTCCTAAGGGCACACCGTCATATTATCGCCTTCGGTACCGATGAGGTACCCGGGATAGACCCCGGGATCATTACTCACAAACTCAACGTTAGAGAAGGAAGTAAACCCGTGAAACAGAAGAAGAGGAACTTCTCACCAATCTAACAGGCTGAAAATAGTCAAGCAAGTTAAGAAACTCCTAACACCGGAAGTTATAAGGGAAGCAAGGTATCCAGAATGGCTGACCAACGTGGTGTTGGTAAAAAAAGAAAAACGATACATGGAGAACATGTATAGATTTCGCCGATCTAAACAAAGTCTGCCTGAAGGACAATTTCCCACTACTGTCCATAGATCAGCTGGTGGATTCCACAACTGGTTACGAACTGCTGAGCTTCATGGACGCCTTCGTAGGATACCATTAGATTGTCATGCACTGGACGGATCTAGAGCACACTGCATTCCTGACTGACCGAGGACTATACTGCTACCAGCAGCTGCCCTTCGACCTCAAGAATGTCGGAGCCACATACCAGCGTCTAGTCAACGAAATATTCAGAGACCAGCTCGGAAAGACGGTCGAATGCTACGTGGACGATATGATTGTGAAGAAGCAGGGTCCGCAAAGATTTGATACCTAATCTCGAGGTCGCTTTCGATAGACTTCAAGCCTACAACATGAAACTGAACCCCGAAAAGTGCGCGTTCGGAGTAACATCGGGAAAGTTCTTAGGATTCATGGTGAGCCATAGAGGGATATAAGCCAACCCGACTAAGATCACGACTCTGAAAGACATGCCTAACCCGAAAAGTCGAAAAAACGTTCAGCGACTGACGGGGAAGACTAACATCGCTCTCCAGGTTCCTTACCCTTCTATTTTGAGTGGATTTACATGAAAATAGATTTTATAACAGTCGTAAGATGTGATCTTTATGAAGCTCCCAAGACTAATCCCCTGGATAATTGACTGAGTTGTTTTAATATAATAGATAAGCATGGTTGAGATACTATCTCCTAACCATAACTCCTATGTATTCCTATAATTAGGAACCCATGTACTTTGTATTATACACAACAAAGAGAATTAATAAAGTCCTTTTATTCAAACATTTTTTCTCCCCTCTCTGTGTTCCACCCGATTGCTCTATATCTCTCTCGGTCTCACTCGAGCTCTCTCTCTTTCCCTTAGTCATATAAAGAGATTTATACCTCTTCACATGGTAGAAGAGCCATTTTTTTTCTTCACACTGACTTCTACTGATGTTACATCTGAAACTATTTACATTGTTATTCCTAATTCTGGTGGACCTTTTGATTTTCATCACTCGGATTCTCCCACCTATATATTAATCACGCCTCTTCTAACAGGCGAGAATTACTCCTCATGGTCTCGAGATATGATCAAAGTGAAGGTATTGAAGGAGTGTCCTTCGACCAAAGATGCAATGCGAGCAATTTGTCGGCTAGGACAATTGATGGAGAAGATCACCAAGTCCGATTGATTTAAGGATCGTAGATTTTAAGCTAGAAACCAACTACGATCGTCGAATTACGAAGTAATTCGCGGCTAACTTCGATCGGATCCTACAATGGGTTACACATAAGAGTGTCAAATTGATCAAGGATATGACTAGTGGCAGTGAGATATTATCATGGGAGTGTCCCATAAACATATCTCATAGGCCTAAAAAGGAATTAGGCAAAGATAGTACAAAAAGGCCAAAAACAGGATTTTTGGGCCTAGGCCGATTCAGGCACTTTTAGGGCTCGGATTGGGCTGAACTTTTGACGGTGAATTTCTGATGTATACAAAACTATATATGCAAAATTTCGTGGTGTTTGGACACCTCTTCCTTAGGGAATTGAGAAAATATCAATAGTTGCTATTTTCGACTATTTCCCTAAATCTTGTTCTAAAGGGTGTTTTAGGAAACCTAAAAGGAGGTGGATTCTTATTAGTGTTCTATATAAACACTCTTAGGGCAGAGAATAAGGTGTGGATTTTTTCTCTAAGCTTTCTTACTCTACCATATCAAGTAGAGAGGAGAAAGTGAGCTAATTCCCATAACTATCTATTTAGTCAAAGAAGAAAGGTGTTCTTCTTTCCAACCACCATTGGTGTGCTAGCTAAAAACAAGGTGGGAGATCAAGTTAATTGCTCATGTCCCAAGTAAAGGATCTACGCTTGAAGCTCTTGGTCTTCCCAAAAAGCAATTGGAAAGGTTCGAGGGAAAACTAGCAAATAAGGTATTCATCTTTCTAGTTTTACTTAGTATTATTATGGGCTTATGCATGTGATCTTGGGGATACTAGTGTTAGACATTATATGTCATTATCCGCTATAAACACTAGTAGAATGGTGTAAAACCCAACAGTGGCGTCAGAGTCTCGTGCAATTAGCTTAACTTATCTATGTTTTGGACCAATTCCATGCTTTTCTAGATAGATTGTTGTGTTTAAAAGTGTTTTGAACACAAAATATTTTGATTAAATTTGAATGGGATTCAAGGTTTTTCAAAAGATTTCAAAATTTGTTCTTGAAAGTGTTTCAAAACCTAAGCTTTTGATCCAAATTGGTTTGATTAAAGAGTTTTGAGTTTTAGGAAACTCCCAAATACAAAATTTGGAAAATTTTAAAAGTTTCTAAAAGTTCTAAAAAATTTTAAAAGTTTCTAAAAGTTTTAAAAAATTTTAGATTTATTCTAAAAGGATTTCAAAATATAGAAAGAGTTTTAAAATTGGAAGTTAGTAAATAGAGATTTGCATAAGAAAAAAAATAATTGGAAACATGGTAGTTTTAGAAACTACCAAAATCCGGCCACGAGCTTTGGAAGCTGCCTTGCCGGACCAGTAGCAGCTAAAGACGCGTCTGGATAGACGCGTCCCAGCACTGGTGGACGCGTCTGGCCAGACGCGTCCCAGCTACTGGAGGACGCGTCTGGAAGACGCGTCCAGCTACTATGGTCGTGTCTTCCAGACGCGTCCAGTAGCTACCACCAGACGCGTCTGGGGTCCTGGGTGTCTCGGACTAGGTCCGAGACACCTAATGCTGGTCCGGTCCAGCACCAAACACGTCTAGGAAAGTCTTTAACGGATTTTATTCGGTGGAAATAAGAGTTCTTTCGTTTGGTAGTCATTTATTATTCCGTGGAATTATGAACTTTGTTATTTGGTTGACAGATAATTTCTACTAATATAATATTCAATTAAGAGTTTTTATTTACTCTCTATGTAGTCAAAAGGAACATTCTTATTTTTATGTTACCGAAATTACACTTTCATCCTTATGTTGTCTAAATCACATTTTTACCCTTATGTTTCCAAAATTATATTCTTAGCCCAATGTTGTAAAATTATTTAACCTTGTCTCACTTTGCTAATTTAAGAGTAAAATGTCTATTTGATATTGGTAAAGGGTAAAAATGTAATTTTGGCTATATAAAGACATGTCATTTTGACAACTTTGTAAACATGTCATTTGGCAAGAAGGGGACAAATGTCATTTGCCCAATGTATAAGTAAAAGTTTATTTTGCTAAATTTCATGGGTAAGAATGTCATTTAGAACATATATGGATATAAATATTAGGTTTCAAGTATCCGAACATATTAAAATATTTTGATTTTGATTTTTGACTTTCTACGGAAACTTATTCCTTGGGTAGAGCAAGGAATTAAAAGTGAATTGTTTCATGAAAATAGATCCTCTAAGAAATTAAAGCCATGGAATTGCATTTCTTATCAAACGGTGGAAATACCTAATTCCATAGACATTCTTTTATTTCTATAGAAATAGGAACTATCATACACACCCTAAGTGTTAATATAGTTGTCGGCTAGTGCCTTTACCTATGCCTTATATACGCCTACTTTAGGTGAAAGAAGCATCAGTTATTCTACTACCCTTAGTTGGTTAGCGGCGACTTCCTAGAAGTAGCCCACCAGGTAGATCATGCAGCTTTAGAAGCACTCCAAGTGGGCATAACTAGTTTTGTTTGTGCGGTTTTGATTGTGTCTTTGTTCTTTTAAACTTCATGATGTAATTTTCATTAGCCTTTTGGCCTTTTTTTTGGATAACCATCAACTTCATTGATAGCCAAAAGCTTAAGGAGTACATAAACTGAAGTTAAAAGAAAACAGACTGCAATTACATGGATTTAATACTGAAACTTTGTGAAACTGATCATAAAACCAGGCCTTGTTGAAGTCAAAATCCATCGTCGATGAATTTTCCGTGTAATAATTCCACCGTAAAATGTTTGTAACTAAGAACAACTTCGAGTAAAATTGGTGTTGTCTGCCTCTTCCACGGTTGTATGAGCAAATAAAGGAGTATTGATAACTCAAAGATAGGAATGAGATCATCTGTAGAGAGAGATGCAAGTTGTGGCAGGAAATCGTTAGTAGACTTCATGATCAGATGTTGTTTCAGACTTTCAGTCTCTCAAAGCCAATCAAAAAGACCACAAGTTACCGTAATCGCCACCACAGAGATTTTTTCCCCCTTTGTCCATGATCAAACACTCGATCATAAAGAAATACGAAAACAACAAAAGATCCTAAACATCAATCGAAACAGGCCTTTAAATGATGTTTGATTTCCAAAAAAAAATAAAATATACGCCTACTTTTTCCGGAAGTTAAGGATTATATCAAAACCCCAATGAGGCGGCACATAATATATTATCAACTATTATTAAGGGGAAGAATTCCTCGTCAAAAAAAAAAGAAAGGGGAAGAATCCAGATCAAATTAATTTACTGTTAAATTATTTCCCTCATTAGTCGTGTTGATTTCAATTAAGGTTTCTAAATTGTTTGATTTCCATATATACCATTTAGAACTTTCTAATTAGGGTTTCCGAAACTTTCCATAAAAATTGAAAAAGGAACCGATTTTATTCGGATATATATATATATATTCTCATATAGACGGATATTCAAGGATTACTTCAAAGTGCAAGAGAAAACTATGATGTTGAGTACGAGCGAATCGAAAAAAGTGAAACTGGAAAACGTGAAGAATGTAAATCCTTTTGATGTTCTTCCAGATGAAATTTTTCTGAATATAATATCTAGGGATTCTTTAGGTAGTTCTGTGATTAGATATAGTTTTGTTTGCAAGTCATGGTTCAATTTGATCAACGGTAATCTTGAATTCTTGCAATCGAAAAGTAAACCCCTTTTGATATTCAAGTTCTACAAGCAAGGATATGGTAATGTCTATTTAAGCCAATATACAGCAAACGACTTCTTTTATTTAGAAAAAGATAGTGATGATCTTCGTAACATCGGACAAATTTGTAGTACTTACAGAAGAAATTTTTGTGGTTATTATAATGGTTTTGTTTGTTTACAACTTAAAGAAGAGAAGATTATAGAGATTTGCAATCCAACTAGACGAGAAATCCTAGCCATCGCCTCTCCTTATATCAGTGATAAATATGTTTCTTTTAGTTGTTGCTATGGATTTGGGTATGCTTCTAAGACGAACGATTATAAGCTGGTCTGCATTAGTAATAACCTAAAGTGCATGGTTTTTACATTAGGAACAGATTCATGGCGAGCAATTAATAACATTGTTCCTCGCAGGTTAACAGGACTATACGAGGGTTATGGTCGGCGTGAGGATTTCCTTGCGAAAGTACCCGTTTTTTGTAAAGGGTTTCTACATTGGAGGACGCGATATAACGAAATCGTGTCTTTTGATATACACAACGAGACTTTTCAGGTAATTAAGCTTCCACCTAAATGTGTTCGTCTACCTGATGAGCCGTTTGTTCCTCATATAGAGTTCAGAGGAAATCTTTGTCTTGCGTTATTGGAGAAGCAACCACTCGGAGATTATTCTACTGCTAAACTTCACTTGTATACGTTGAAAGAAAAAGATAATGAGCAAGTTTGGATCGAGGAGATGTTCTTAATAAACTCAAACTTACCACCGCCGCATCGATATGTTCAAATTGTTAGCTGGGGTGATGATATATTGTTATGTTGGGAGAACTATAAGGAACCAAATGTATTCAAACTATACAGTTTGCAGACGGGTCTTACAAAAATTGTGAAACGCCCTTGTGGTATTCAACGGACTGAGTTTTGGGCGGCTAGTCAAGAACGTTTGTTACTTTCTTTACAAAGTTTAATGAAGAAAGGAGTTCCAAAATATGTCGACAATTATCCTGACATAAAAAGTTTTTCGAATAAATTATGTCCAAGATCACCCGAATTATTTTTGTTGATAAGTCGACCTAAAAATCATGAACCAAGGAGGGATTTCTACTTTTGATAGTTTTATATTGTTATGAAGTGTTTGATTGTTCTTTTTCTGTGAACCATCAATTTATTAATTAATTGGTTATTAATTATTATTTTGTTTTAGTTTTTAATTTAATAAGTGAAATAGCCCAAAAGAATGTCGTGGGATTTAGGGGTCGGAGTGTCTAAGCGCTTATAAGAGAGGGACCCTTTCTAACATCAGGGCGCAAAAACAAAGTGGTAGAGCGTAGACGCCTTTAAAACTTCCCGTATTTCCTTTTAGTTATCAAACCTCATCTAAATGAGAGAGAGAGGTAGGCATGGGAGTTTGGTGGTGTCCGGGTGGATTATTTCCTTTGCGAAAGGTCCAGACTAGGCCTGTAAACGGTAGCTTATCGGATCGGATATAGGCATATCCGTATCCGAAGCCAATAAGCTATCCGAATATTCGAATCCGATAATTATCCGACAGATATTAGAAATCAATATCCTAATCCGATAATATTAACGGATATCGGATAATATCCGATATCCGAAACTTTAACAAAATTTCAAATTTGTTCTTTAAATTTTTAACCATTAGATCTAAACAATAAATCTCAACCATACATTTTATATATTATTATAAATAAATTTAAATTTTTATTAATTTTTTATATTACTTATCGGATACGGATATTTATCGGATTGAATATGAGTGTATCCGTATTCGATATCCGATAAGCAGATATCCGATAAGGAATATCCGAATCCGTATCCGAATCCGAAATTTCGGATATTTATTTGAAATTCGAATACGGATGCGAATCGGATGTCGAATATTCAGATATCCATTGACAGACTTAGTCCAGACCAACTACCCCTAAGCGTTAGTGTGGATTACTTGCCCCAAAGTGGTCGTGGGTCTATTTCACTTCAAAAACTAGTTCAAGAATTGAGCCTTTCTCTGACCACATCTCCTCCCACAAGTATCAATGTGGGACTAACGCTAATTTTTCATTCACAGATTGAAACTAGAGGATTATCTTTCATTGAACAATGGAGATGAAAGACTTCAGTGAATTTGGACTCTGATATCATTTATTAGTTTGGTCCATAGACCGTACTTGTCCCCAAGTGACTAGACTATCTCACCCCAAAAAACTAGGTCAAGAGGTGGGGTTTTCTCTCATGCTTACAAAGTATCCACCGTCCTCCACTACTAATGTGGACTAAACGACCACATAAACCCAACTGGGTATTTACTAACTTCTTGTGCGTTGCACTTTCAGGACTATAAAATGTTCAAAACTACTGATTGTATATGAAATATATGTTGGAATCAGAGCCGATTTTAGCTTGACTCGACTTGTCAAACTTAGAAACAGAATGCGCTATTGCGTTCGTCTCGTCAAGCTCTTCAACTTAGAGCCAAGAATCGCTCGAATTCGAATCCCGATGAATGAGAAATTCAAGTTTAAAGTCTGGACGATGATCGGTTGAAATATGGACTAAACAGGAAAAAGGGAAAATTCGTTTGGGGGTCATTTGAACGAAAAGGACGCGATCAGATCTGGACGGTGGGCGTTCGCTCCGCGGGATTACGCAAGATCTGACGGTCACGCGTTTAGGCCCACGGGACGACTTCGGTATGAGTCCAGACTCGTTGGATCTGAGCGATCCGACGGCGCGCGTCTTCTTTGTGTCGGGATGGATTCGGGATTCCATCAGATACTCATCTAAGGGTCATTTTCTTGATCGGTTGGGACGAATTCGGTACAGATCCAAAGCCATCCGACGACAGGCATTCACCCGAGATTTAAAGCCACATCTAACGTCCCAGATTACTACCGACTCAAGAAATTAGTTATTGTTTCAGTTTAGTCCACCCTTTCGAAGGGATACATCCTTTAACCCCAAAAGACACTATGCACCCATTCAACTCCTATATAAACAACCCAAACCCACTTCATTCTACACATCAATTCATTCTCTTCTTCTCTTCTCTTCTAACAATTAGAGGTTCTGGTTTGTCTAGAATATCTGATTGAGAAGTAATTCTAGAGGTTCTGGTGTGCCTAGAATATCTAGAAAAATGAAGAAAGAAGTTTTGAGTGAAGTGATAGTCTTAAAGCGTCTAGAAGATCAAATTCATTCTCTTCTTCTCTTCTCTTCTCTTCCAACAATTAGAGGTTCTAGTTTGTCTAGAATATCTTATTGAGAAGTAATTCTAGAGGTTCTGGTTTGCCTAAAATATCTAGAAGAAAAAGGAAGGAAGATGTTTCGAGTGAATTTTTGAAGCATCTAGAAGATCATTCGCATAAGTCCAAGAGCTCATAATACTTACGAAGGTTCGTCCGCTTTCAGAATATAGAACTACCATCTTGAAATTCTGAAAGGAAAGTCGTTGTATCCCAAAGGCATACACCCTAACGTTTGGTACTGTTACGGGGGTGTAAAATGTCTTATGGAAAGAGAATTTATTCTTGCCTCGACTACATTAACGTTTGTCTAACTCAGTTAATCCGAAAGAAGGAATACTGATAAATCAATATTCGCTTACAGTCTATTTCTATACAAATTAGAGAAAGAAAACTCTATCTTAACCAAGACAAGACAGAGACAAATCAACTTATCGACTGATAACAAGAGGAACAACAATATATTCTTCGTTCGAGGGAGCCTTCTCTTGAGCTTTAATTATTATTGATGCAGAGGAAGGATCTGAAATCAGATAATTGTTGTTTAATCTGATTTTTCAGGTCAAGCTAGTAGCTCAACTTTTGGCGGATGAAGAGACCTTCAAGTCTGTTCCAAAAATACAATTCATGTCAGTCAGACACTTGAAACAAAATCATCTATCTGTTCATTGTCCACATTTTCTGGTTCTGGACATCCGCATTTTTAAATCTCGAAAACAATGGAACAAACTTTTTGTGTATCTACTTGAAAAGTGGGAGTCCATAAGTTCCATTCAAAGTGGGGAGTAATCCAACATTTATTGAGTTGCGTTTAATGGGTATAAATAAAATAAATGTAGAAATGTGTTCTCTTACTGATGATGCACAAAATGTCCAGACATTGACTAACGTCTGAAGAGTCAAAGATCAAACCAGAAGTCTCTTGGAACAGCTAGGCTTAAGGCAGCAGGACAGCTAACACCCCTGATGGTCCACCATACATTCCCCTAACTGGGAGGTCGGCCAGAATAAACCAGCTCTGCACAAAACGCCCTCGGCATGGACGGATCAGCCCTGGGATCTCTAAAGGAATAAGGGGGGTCTCTACAGGTTCGGCCCATATCTTATGCCCAGACTTGGGGAGATATCAGCGCTGCGCGACCTAATGACTTAATCCCGGACTTTCTAGAAAGATCTCAGTCGACTACACATCTTGAAGTGTTTAAGCCCGATTGGACTCCACGTATCTAAAGGAGGAAACTTCTCCTCTAAAGTCTATCACCCCGGCAAGATATATACAAAGTATCCTTGAACTTGGGAACTTTCACTTATCAAAGATCCGGGATAGACTCGAAGAGAAACCCTAGATACGCAAAAGAGGTAATTCTATTACGGTTTGACGGCCACCGCTTCACCACCGCCACTAATCATAGTCGACCTAACTTCGCCTATAAAAGGCCCCCCACATCGTCTCTTCCCCCAAAAATACGATCTCTTCATACCAGAAGGATCACCCCAAAAAACAGAGTTATCACAACTCCCCCCAAAAGGATCAATCAACATTCATTCTTTCACTGCAAAAAGCACCCTGACTGTCTTGAGCGTCGGAGGGGTTTCCGAACCCTTTGCAGGTTTTCCCCCCTCGGGAATAGACGAAGAGGAGTAAGGAGCAAGGAGCTGGAGCATGGAGCAAGGAATCGAAGCAGAACAGAGCAGAGCAGAATAGAGCAGAACAGGAAAGGAGAATTGTACAGGGGAATCTCTCCTCTCACAATAGAATATTCTACCATAACGGAGGCTTTCATGCATCAACTCCCTTTTCCATGCTGATTTCACCGGGAGCTAATTTTCGACATCAGCATTTGGCGCTAGAAGGAGGGGGATCTCTCCAGCAAATCATCACATTCGGTAACCCGAATCCTATTCCATACTTTTTCAGAATTAACCGCTCTTTATAAAAATCTATCAGAAAAACATAATGGCGGGACTGGAAGAGGTCACCAGCTCAGCAGCGGAGCCACCTCTCCCGGAGAAACAGATACTCGGAACCAAGATACTGCCAGATGAAAAGGTCTCAGAGGAAGAGAAAAGAACAGCAGACCTGACCGTGTCCATACAGATCGGGGAAAAGGCCAGCGAAGTAACTTATGTAGGGAATACTTTAGATAAAGACGAGAAGGCAGAGCTGGCCAATTTCTTGAGAGCGCACCGCCACGTCTTTGCATTCGGGACCGACGAGGTACCTGGGATAGACCCAGGGATCATCACTCACAAACTAAACATTAGAGAGGGAAGCAAGCCAGTGAAGAAAAAGAAAAGGAATTTTTCGGCAGAAAAGCAGGCTGAAATAGCAAAGCAAGTTGAGAAACTTCTAACGTCGGGAGTAATAAGGGAAGCCCGATATCCGGAATGGCTAGCCAACGTAGTCTTAGTAAAAAAGAAGAACGGAACGTGGAGAATGTACATAGACTTCACCGGCCTGAACAAGGCTTGCCCGAAGGACAGTTTCCCGTTGCCATCCATAGACCAGCTGGTAGACTCAACAGCTGGACATGAACTGCTGAGCTTCATGGATGCCTTCGCGGGATACCACCAGATCGTTATGCATTTGGCTGACCAAGAGAATACCGCGTTCCTAACGGATCGAGGGCTATACTGTAGGGTTTTGTGTATCCTATACACTAACTAGTGTTCTAAGAGGAATCTCAAACATCACATGTTTAACAGTAGATTGTCCAGGATCATTATGCATAAACTAATCAATGAACTAGAGAGGGATAAATACCTTAACGCGTTTTTCCCTCGAACCATTCCAATCGCATGCAAAGATCGAGAGCTCCAATTGTAGCTCCTCTACTTGAGACACCGAGTGAATAGACTTGATCTCCCTTCCTTTCAGACTGCTAGGACTTACTAGAAGGTTGAGAAGAACTCTTCTTCTTGACTAGATTGATAGAACGGGAGATTTTTCACTATATTCCTCTCTCTCCAATAGCTGTATATTCAGAGAGAGAGAGAGAGAGCTGTATATTTTTCCTTAGAGAAAAATCCACACCTTTTCTGTTCTCAACTGACCCAATATATAGACAAACCCTAATTAGAATCTCATTCAGATTAGGTTTTCTATTTTCGGGTCAAAGAAAATATAATTACCAAAATACTTTGATTATCCCTTAAGTGTGGCCGGCCAGGGCAGCCCACCATGGGCCTTATATGGCCGGTCCACTTACTCTGGTCGGCCATCTCATGGCCGGCCTAATGAGCCTTCCTTCTATCTTGTCCCGAATCTCCATTCGGACCCTTTCGGCCTTTCCAGTTGAATCCCATCCAACTTTAGCCAGTTCCCGTCTAGTCAATTCTCTCCGATCAAGCTACCACTCTTATGTGTAACCCATTGTAGGATCCGGTCTATGTTAGCCGCGAATCAACTCCTTGATCCGACGATCGTAGTTGGCTTCTAGCAAAGCATTACGACCCCTAATTGGACCGGACTGGATGATCTTTACGTGTGGTCATCGTTATCCTAACTGACAAATTGATCGCATTGCCACCTTGGTCGAAGGACACTCCTTCGGAAGGACATCTCCTTCAGACCGAACGGATAAATCCTTCAGTCTCCCACTTGTACTTAGAACAAGTGCAATGCTCGATTCCCATGTCGCTTAGTATCTCATCTGATACGTTACACCGTTCAGACTTTCTTGATCCGGAGAACAACTGTCAATTCAAATGATTAACTCTTAATACATTTGAGTGTGACCACACATTTTCCAGTTGCTTCTCCTCAAGTGGCCCGGAGATACTTATTCCTAACTTAATAGGAGGACATCATCCAGTCTTGTACTCCCACTTAACTTCATGTCTATCCTGTCTCCCCCAGTATGCTGCCTTTATAACCTCCTTTTACGGCGCGGCGTTTGACAGTACCAAAGTTCGACATTCCTTACATAAGATGAGTGGAGCACTCATGTTCACGGAATCTCTCCAATCTTGGCTATGAGAGTTTGTGACGCTTTTTCAACTCCTTGAAAAAGTCTCATCTTTGGGTTATCCAGTGTAGATTCCCCAATCTACACCCATGTAATTGACTTAAATACCATATTCCCATAGCCCATGGAACTGCGCTATCAGTCAATTCCCATGCTAGTCTTCTTGAGTCATTGTTGTCCATGCAATGACCTGGACTAGGGACTTAATAATGAATCTATTCCATGTTCACTTAGTAGGGTTCCATTTACCAGATCACGTATCTGATAAACCTACCTGGAATTCCTCATTATTTTGGACCGTCATTAAACACTAAACCATTATATAATGACAGAAATAATTAATTTATTTCTTTTTATTGAATGTAGCTAATTGATTACATGAAAACCCCTTTTCATTAATCCAATTACAACTTAAAGACATTCATCGATGCGCTTTATACCTATGGCCCTTCTATGACTCTCATACTTGGGCTGAGGCAGTGGTTTAGTTAACGGATCGGCAACGTTGTCGTCCGTATCGACTTTGCAAATGACCACATCCTTTCGCTCAGTGATTTCCCTAATCACGTGGTACTTCCTTAGGATATGTTTAGATTTCTGGTGTGCCCTTGGTTCCTTAGCCTGGGCGATAGCTCCATTGTTGTCACAATACAGAGTAACCCCATTTTCTATGTTAGGAACTACACCAAGTTCGGAGATAAACTTCTTTATCCAAACTCCTTCCTTGGCTGCTTCCGAAGCGGCAAGGTATTCTGCTTCTGTGGTAGAGTCTGCTACAGTAGTCTGCTTTGAGCTCTTCCAGCTTACTGCTCCTCCGTTTAGACAAAAGACATAACCTGACTGCGATCGGAAATCATCTCTGTCCGTTTAGAAGCTCGCATCCTCATGGCCTTCTGCGATTTGTTCGTCTTTCCCGCCATAAACCAAGAAGTGATCCTTAGTCCTTCTCAAGTACTTCAGGATATTTTTGGCTGCGGTCCAGTGTTTCTCACCTGGATTAGATTGGTAACGACTACACATACTCAGAGCATATGAGACGTCTGGGCGAGTGCAGACCATGGCGTACATGATAGATCCTATTGCCGAAGCATAAGGCACCTTCTTCATGTGTGCTAGCTCATCAGGATCTCGGGGACACTGAGTCTTGCTTAGCTTCGTACCATGTGTCATGGGTAGGAATCCTCTCTTAGAGTCTTTTATCTTGAACCTCCCAAGAACCTTATCGATATAAGTCTCTTGACTAAGTCCAATCATCCTCCTTGATCTATCTCTATAGATCTTGATGCCCAATATATATTCTGCATCTACTAGGTCTTTCATTGAAAAACACTTCCAAAGCCACTCTTTCACGGAGTCAAGCATAGGAATGTCATTTCCAACGATCAGTATGTCATCCACGTACAGGACCAAGAAAACTAGGTTGCTCCCACTAACCTTCTTGTATACACAAGATTCCTCTTCATTCTTCAGAAAACCAAACTCTTTGATTTTCTCGTCGAATCGAAGATTCCAGCTCCGACTTGCTTGCTTCAACCCGTAGATGGACCTTTGAAGCTTGCAAACCTTTCCAGCATTCTTGGAATACTCAAAACCCTCAGGCTGTGTCATGTACACATCCTCTTCCAGTTTACCGTTTAAGAAGGCGGTTTTGACATCCATTTGCATAATCTCATAATCATAATGAGCTGCAATTGCTAGAATAATCCTAATGGACTTAAGCATCGCGACAGGGGAAAAGGTTTCTTCGTAGTCTATACCCTGGACTTGTCTGTAACCTTTTGCCACAAGTCTAGCTTTGAAAACGCTCACGTTTCCATCCTTGTCTGTTTTCATCTTGAAAATCCATTTGCATCCGATAGGTTCTACTCCATCGGGCAAATCAACCAAGTTCCAAACTTGATTCTCAGACATGGATTCCATTTCGGATTTCATGGCTCCCAGCCATTTTTCGGAGTCTGGGCTCGTCATAGCTTCTTTGTAGGTGCTGGGTTCATTATCCTCTACCAACAACAACTCTTGTCGTTGAGATAACTCAATCAGCCTTTTGTGGACCTACGCGGGGCTTGAACAACAGGTGAGACACTCTCAACTCCTTCAGGGTTTTCCTGCGAATCACATTCGCTCTTCGCGGGAGGATCTCCGAGATCTACCATCTCTTCCTCTCTTTCCTTTTCTATCGGCTCATAATAGTTAGGAATCGCGACTTCTGACATCGGTGCAACGGTGTCAGTTTGTTGCTCAGATCGAACCTCTTCGATCTCTATATTTCTCCCACTTGTCTTCTTGGAAAGGAACTCCTTTTCAAGGAAGACACCATCACGAGCAACAAACACTTTGTTCTCTGATGGGTTGTAGAAGTAATACCCCTTTGTCTCTTTCGGATATCCGACGAAGAGACACTTGTCTGATCTTAGTGCTAGTTTATCTCCTTGTAAACGCTTTACATAAACATCGCAACCCCAGACTTTGAGAAAAGACAACTTTGGAACCTTTCCAGTCCATATCTCATATGGCGTCTTTTCTACAGCTTTTGAGGGAGCTCGGTTAAGTGTGAAAGCAGCCGTTTCTAGAGCATACCCCCAGAAAGTGTTAGGAAGATCGGCTAAGTTCATCATCGATCGAACCATGTCCATCAATGTTCGATTTCTCCTTTCGGACACACCGTTCATCTGAGGTGTTCCTGGAGGAGTGAGTTGCGAAACTATTCCGCAACTCCGAAGATGATCCTCAAACTCTTGACTCAAATACTCACCACCTCGATCCGATCGAATGGCTTTTATTTTCTTGCCAAGCTGATTCTCTACTTCATTCTGGAATTGTTTGAACACTTCAAACGATTCCGACTTATGCCTCATAAGATATACGTAACCATATCTAGTGAAGTCATCTGTGAACGTTATGAAGTAGCCATAGTTACCTCTCGCAAGTGTACTCATAGGTCCGCATACATCTGTATGTATCAGTCCTAATGGTTCACTCACCCGATCTCCTTTCCCCTTGAAGGACGATCTTGTCATCTTGCCCATTAAGCATGGCTCGCATGTATCGTACGATTCCAAATCACACGATCCCAGAAGTCCATCTGAATGAAGCTTCTGCATGCGTTTCATGTTAATGTGACCCAAACGACAATGTCAGAGATAACTTTGGTTAGAATCATGAGTACGAAGCCGTTTCGTGTCTATGTTCAGGATTTCGTCTTCTATGTTCACAACATAAAGACCATTACGCAGTTTAGCACTGGTATAGAACATCTCACCTTTGTATAAAGAACAACTCTTGTCCTTTATTATAGCGTGATATCCCTCTTTGTCTAACACCGACGCAGAGATGATGTTCCTTGATATAGTGGGTACATAATAGCAATTACGCAACACTAATATCAACCCAGTCTCTAAACTGAGCTCAAAGGTTCCTACAGCCACAGCAGCAACTCTTGCCTTATTTGCGACTCGTAGAACCATCTCGCTCTTTGTCAGATACCTGACCTCCTTGAGCTCATCTAATTCTGAAATTATATGAGCTCCACATCCGGTATCATATACCCATGAGGGAGAGTCAGCCATATCTGCCAAATTGACCTCTATAACATAGGCACCGACTTCCACTTCCCTTTCTGGTAGCTCTATTACGCTTTCTTTCTTTGAAGCATCGAGAACTCTTCTCTGATCTTCCTCCCAATCTAGAAAGTCGTATAGATCTCTATCTAAACGTGAACTAATACTTTTTGCCATCTCTACTCTACAGAAACAAAATAAGGATTTTGCTAAGTACTACATTCAATGTTTACGCAAAAACGCTTTTTGCCATATTATTCAATGAAAACCTTCCCCCTATGAATAATACGATTCCAAGATCCCATTCCTGTGAAGCTAAGCGTACTTTGGCACTCCCCTTAACTTCACCCTCCTGGGTGAGTAACTCCTTACTGATCATATCTCATATGACTCTTGGTTGATGAATAACACTTATGTGTTCAATTCATCCTTTTGCCTCGAAATCCAAAACCCTTTTGCTGACTCGTTGAGAATAACAATTTAGACATGTAGACCTCTTCATAGGTCTACCCGTATTGTCCCGAGGTAAAAGATGGCACCCTGCTTTGGCATGACCCACCATCGATGAACAAGGGCGCAACAGGTGTCTTAATCTGGGTAGGCATTACTCAAAATTCTTTTTGGAGACTCTTACTTTTTTGTTTGCATGCATTACTGTGAACTCTAACATAATCATACACCACACAAAACGTAAATAAGTAAATGCGCGCGAGAAAATAAATCAAGCAGACATGATCCTAGTATGGCCCCTAACCTAAAAGATCTAATCTTCTTAGGTTCTTTGCTTGTTTAGCCTCCGTTCGCCTGGATCTCCATCCTCGAACATCCATTGAATTCTCCCACTCGAACCACGATCTCATCCTTTAGCTCTTCAATGGACTCTTTTGTACCCTTAACTCTAATTACAAGACTCAACGATTCGCAGATCGTATAAAACTTGAAATTAAATTAATTACATCGGGCACCCATCCGTGCTTAAAAACAAGATAGAACAATTCTATGGCCATACTAGAACCCGCATTCACATCCATACATACATAATAATATAACACTCATAAAACACCCAAGTATGTATGAGATTCGCTTCCTTTGGTCGAATCTAGGTTTGCTATGTTCTAGATAGCTATTCGGGAGATACTACCGACATCTCTATGTCTAACGTGCCTTAAGTCTAAGTAATGGCTCGTTTGGTTTTATCCTAAAAGATTTTGAAAACGTTTTGGAAAAACTCCGATTCAGGCTTTGATTGGCCCGGGTCGCTTTCGGAGAAAATATGGTCAAAGTCGGAAGAAGAAAATAGAAACCTCCCACTTAAGTCAAGGCCCAAAAGACCTGAGTCTAACTCCAAAGACTTAAGTCAAACTTGGTCAAGGAACCCTTTGACTAGACTCAGTCAAGTCACGGTCAAGGTCGAACCAAGGCCGGACCCGGATTGGAACGTTCCAGACCGTGCCAAGTCCCTCGGGTGGACGCGTCCTGGCCCTAGGCCAGACGCTTCCCAGCCCCACAGACGCGTCCTAGACGCTCTGTCCAAGCATATGCCTCTCAGACTCCCAGTCCGAGATGGCTTCTAGCTTCACCAGACGCGTTCTGGAAAGAACAGTCCCGGTCGCGTCCGGATTCTCAATCCGAGACGCGTCCGGACTTCTCTGTGGTCGCGTCCTGAAGACGCGGCCTCAAGTGCCAGACGCGGATCTCACGGGATCCCTGTCCGAGACGCTCTCGGACTCCCAGTCTGAGACGCTCTCGGACGCGTCTTCCTGTCCGAGAAAAGCTCGGACGCGTCCTTATCCGAGACGCTCTCGGATTCCCAGTCCGGGAAGGACTGGGACGCGTCCTGGTCAGTCCGGCTCCTGGACAGCACCTTGTCTCCTTCTAATTTTCGATTTCTTCCATCTTTTTGCTGCTGTTTTTTATGAAGCTTCATCCAAAAACCAGCAATTTGAAAACTCTTTTAAAAAAACCATCCACTTTAAAATTTTCTTTTGAAAACTCTTTTCAAAAACTCAAAATTTTAAAGTCCTCCCATTGAAACTCTTTCAATTTTCTAT
>BEHA01050295.1:933953-945652 GCA_002897215.1 Eschscholzia californica subsp. californica | reverse complement strand
TTAAGATTTTATTTTGACCTTTCAGGGCTTTTGAACAACAACTTGGAGTTATCTCAACTACTTTGAGATATTCCTTTAGAGACACTTTCACTCGCTTTGAGAGTTCTCCTGCGAATGACATTCGCTTTTCTGCGGTGGGTTTACAAGATCATATCTTTAACCTTTCCTTTTCCGAGGAGCCGCAGTTTGTTGCTCTTGGTCGAATTTAATCGTCTTGTACAAGTTTTCATGATTGTTCTTCATGACTCTTCATGATTTTTCTCATGATCGAATTAAATCGACTTGTACTTTTCTCCCACTTATTCTTGTAATAATTAGTGCTTTTCTCCCAGACTACTAGGTGTGCTAATTATTAGGAGAATACTATCATGAGCAACAAACACTTTGTTCTCTTGATTGCTTGTGGAAAAAGCCTAAATTTCTTCTAAAGAAATTGCGTCAGACTTTAGCTAATTTTGTAGTGCTTTTACAAGCTTAGCTGTTAGACGGACTTTGGTAAGTGTGAAAATAATTGTTTATAGAATATGTCCCAAAATATTCGGAAGACTGACTTAAACCCATCTTTGATCGAATTATGCATAGCAATGTTCGATTACTCCCACTGAATCCACCATCCCTCAGATGTGTTCCATGGAGCGAGTTGGGAAACGTTTTCTCAACTCCTTTGATGGTTATTTAGTATTTGACTCAAGTTTTTATCACTCCAATCTAATCGGATGACTTAAACTCTCTTGTCAAAATGATTCTTTTACTTCGGTTTGTACTTTGTTTGAACCTTTCAAACATTCCGACTTATACTTTATGATTTGTACGTTTCCATACTTCATGAAGTTGTCAGAGTACGTATTTGAAGTTTCTCTCGTTAGCTTCTGCAAGTAAACTTATAGGTCTGCATAACACTGTATGAGTCCTAATAGATCACCAGTCTCCATGCCTTTTGAAAAGGGTGACTTTGTCAATTCAGTCCTTAAGACCTAATTGACAATGCTGAAGTTTAATGAGTTTGAATCTCTTGATTTTAGCCATTATCAATGTTAACCTTCAGTTAATTTTACCACTGGTTAAAACATCATATGTTTCTTGAAGAACAAAATAATCACTATTAAGTTCTAAGCTAGATCAGTGTCTAAAAGAAGACTTTGATCCCTTTCAGCATCCCTAGCATTACTGCTTCTGCTCCCTCTTGGATCTTTACTTCTTTTAGTCAAGTATGTAATTCCCTTAAGCTCCCACTGAGCCGCTCATCTGGTCTTAAATACTTGATGAAGGAATTTTACGATACTTGTTTTTAACTTTGTTAGCAAGGATACGGAACCGGAATTCATAATTCCATTCCTTTTGTCCTCCAGGTGCTAAAGGTAGTTTCCTTTTAAATGGTCTAGCCATTGCTTTAGAAACATTCACAGTAATGAGGAATACTCTTGATCATGTACTCGGCAACTGCTTTTCTTTGATCAAATGTTTGTCTCACTTGACTGATCCTTTTGCCCTTTTGAATCTCAAGATCTCTTTCTTAGATTCTTTGTACCAAATCTCAAGAACCTTTCTTAGACTGGATATTCCCGTATGTTCTGCTCAGTTTGTTTGTAACAACCTGAGTGACTCATCTAAGGTCTTTATCAATCTTTGTTCAATCGATATTGAATTGGGTGATAGATGTATTCTGTTGTCTTCCCTTAGGATGACTTTCAGATTGCCTTGGAGGTCTCGTACCTCTCCATTAAAGACTTCTGTGGGAAATTCTTCCTCAGTTTGTCTTAATGGTTATGCTAGCATCCATTACTCTTCCAAAGAGAATGTTATAAGATCGCTTGCAAATGGCTTTTGACCTTCTTCGGTATGAGTCAACATTGGGATTGGGTATTCTAGTAAGCTTTCCTTTTGAATCTGAGAACTATTCTCGGATTCATTCTTCCATTCTAGGAAGTGGATCAACACCTCCCTTAGGTGTGATTTTAAAGTTGAAACCGTTTTCATGTGTCATCTTAATTCTACATAAAGAAATGGCAAAGTTTTAAAACTCGTTATCGTTTTTGAAAAACTTAGTTTTCCCACATTATTCAATAAAAATCGTCCCCGATTGAATAAGTGATTCCAAGACCCCAGTTCTTCGTAGTAAAGCGGACGAAGGCCCTACCCTTTGACTCCGTCGTTCCGGGTGAGTGAACTACTTCACTGATCATACCTTATGACTTTTGGTTGATAGATTTCATTAATGAATGACTAATCTATCCTTTTGCCTCGAGTATCCAAGACTCTCTTGCTGATCTCGTTGAGTAGAACCATTTAGACGTGTAGGCCTCTTCTATAGACCTACCCGCATTGTCCCAAGGTAGAGGAGGTACTCTGCGAAGGCCGACCCACCTTCCTCGAACAAGGGCGCAACGAGTGTCTTAATCTGGATAGGCGATTACTCAAGATTACGTTTTGGGGACTTTTACGCTAGTCTGGCGTTTGTTATAGTGAACTATTTAGCCTAACTAACATCCACGACATAAAGCGTAAATAAGTAAGTAAATGCGCGCGAGAAAGTAAATCAAGCAGACATGGATCCTAGTATGGCCCCTAACCTAGAAGATCTAATCTCCTTTGGTTTTCTTCTTGTTTCGCCTTTCGGTTCATCTTAGATCGCCATCTTTGAACCTCCATTGATTTCTCCCACTCGCCTTTGGATTTCATACTCGAGTTTCTTCAATGGACTCATAGACCCTAAACTCTAATTACAAGACTCTAACGATTCGCAGATCGTATAAACTTGAAATTAAAATTAATTACAAAGCATGCACCCATCCGTGCTTAAACAAGAATAAAGAAATAAATCTATGGCCATACTAGTTTCCCGCATTCACATCACATGCAATCATATAATATATCAAGGCTAAGAATTATATATGCATGATTATCTTGGGAGATACTTTTGTTGACATCACATGTCACATTACGGACCTTAAGTCTAAATTCGAAGAATTCAACTAATGGTGCGTTCAGATTTTATCTTTTATGATTTCTAAAATCAACTTTTAAGAAAAACTCCGTTTTGGGCTCGAGAAAGCCCGGGTCAATTTCGGAAAAAAAATAATAATATTGGTTCGATTCTTAACGATTTCATAAATCAATTTAAAGAGAAATCCGTTTTGGCCTTCTGGATGGCCCGGATTGATTTTGGAATTATTTGGTTGGAATCGGAAGAAATTTTGGCAAAAACTCCCACTCGAATGATGGTCCCTTTTCGTGGTCCGAAAAGCCTCGAAAAAGCCCGGGTCAAGTCCTAGACAAGTCCCGGCCCAAGCCCACAAAAGGGCTCGGACAAGGTCCGGACATAGCACAGCCCATAGGCCGGCATGTCCTGGCCGAGGCCTACCAAGGCCTGGTCTCGTCCTGGCCGGAGCCAGGACGCTAGTCCATGTACCAGACGCGTCCTAGACGTGTCTGGTGCTGGACCGGACCAGCACTAGGTGTCTCGGACTAGTCTGAGACACCCAGAACCTCAGACGCGTCTCCAAGACGCGTCTGGTGGTAGCTACTGGACGCGTCCCAGACGCGTCCTGGTATAGCTACTGGTCGCGTCTGGAAGACGCGACCACAGTAGTGGGACGCCTTGGACGCGTCCTGGTCGCGGCCTTGGACGCGTCCTGGTCGCGTCCTGGTCGCGTCCTGACCTGACCAGGACAACAACCTTGAAGTTTCTAAAACTTCAAGTTTCCACCTTTTTTTTTTTTTCTTATGCAACTCTAAGTTGCTATTTTCCAATTTTAAAACTTTTCTAAAATTTTGAAATTCCTTTTAGAACACTTCTAAAATTTTTTTCAAAATTTTTAGAAACTTTTAAAATTTTCAAAATTTGTTTTGGGAGTTTCCTAAACTCAAAACAACTCCTTTTAGAACACTTCTAAAATTCCAAATTTTGTTTTTCAAAAGTTTCCAAAACTTGAAAACAACTCTTAATTAAACCAATATTGGATCAAAATCTAGGTTTTTGAAACTTTTCAAATAACAATTTTGAAATCAATTTGAAAAATCTTTGAATCCAATTCAAAATCAATCAAATTCTTATGTTTAAAACTCTTTTAAACATAACTATCAACTTAATCAAGCATGGATTAGTCCGAAATTCAATCAAATTGAGTTTTTAAAACACTTTCAATCATCAATTTGATTCTCAATTTGGAATTCATTGAATCCCATTCAATAATATCAAATTGTGAGTTTAAATAATTTTAAAACACTTTTAAAATACTTTTATAAACTCAATTTATTAAACTATCAATCATATCCAATATGAACTAGTTCGATTCTTAGCAAAAACTAGTTCATTGCAAGAGGCTCTGACGCCACTGTAGGGATTTACACCCTTCTACTAGTGTTTATAGCGGAAATATGACATCTAATGTCTACACTAGTATTCCCAGGATCACATGCAAAACTAGTAATTAATCTAATGGAGATAGTAGATTACCTTAATCGCTTTTCCCTCGAACTAGTTGAATTGATTGAAGAAGACCAAGAGCTTCAAGTGTAGCTCCTCTACTTGGGACACGAGCAATCAATTTGATCTCCCACCTTGTTGTATAGCTAGCACACCAATGGTGGTTGGAAAAGAAGAACACCTTCTTCTTTGACTAGATTGATAGTAATGGGAATTAGCTCACTTTCTCCTCTCTACTTGATGTGGTAGAGTAACAAAGCTTAAAGAGAAATTCCACACCTTATTCTCTGCCCTAAGAGTGTTTATATAGAACCCTAATAAGAATCCACCTCCTTTTAGGTTTCCTAAAACACCCTTTAGAATAAGATTTAGGGAAATAGTCGAAAATAGCAACTATTGGTATTTTCTCAATTCCCTAAGGAGATGACGTCCAAACCCAGCCAAAATTGGCATATTTAATGTTCATAACATAAGGAAAAGTCTCTCCAAAAATCAGCCCAATCCGAGCCCTAAAAGTGCCCGAATCGGCTAAGGCCCAAAAACCCTGTTTTTGGCCTTTTTGTACTATCTTTGCCTAATTCCTTTTTAGGCCTATGAGATATGTTTATGGGACACTCCCATGGTTATATCTCACTCCCACTAGTCATATCCTAGATCAATTTGTCACTCTTATGTGTAACCCGTTGTAGGATCCGATCGAAGTTAGCCGCGAATTACTTCGTAATTCGACGATCGTAGTTGGTCTCTAGCTACAACTCTACGATCCCTAAATCAATCGGACTTGATGATCTTCCACATCAATTATCCTATCCGACATATTGCTCGCATTGCCATCTTGGTCGAAGGACATCTCCTTCAACTCCTTCAGTAGAGACTTTGGAAGCTTTGCTGGCATAACATCCTTGAACTCCTTCAGGATGGTTTGGATCTTGGCAGGTACAGGTTCTGCGTCTACTCCTGTAGTCTCCATCTTCAAGGCTGCCAAGTATGTCAACTCTCCCTTCTTTAGCCCCTTCTCTAGCTGCATCGCTGAAATCATCTTGTAGCCTCGACTCTTCTCGACAACTACTGGCACCATGCACGGCTTGTCTCCAAGGAAACATATGCTGCCCAAGTACGGCATCGACACCATTTTGTGCTCCATCATGAAGTCTAGTCCAATGATGACCTGAAAATCATCCAAAGGTACACAAGTAAAGTTAGTCTTACCAAACCACTTGCCAATCTCGAGGGGTACATCTCGAGCTACCCCATCTACGGGTTTTGGTGCCGAATTATCGGCCTTCGTGCAGCTTGGATCTTTATGAAGCTTTAGACCCAACCGCTTAGCCTCCGCAGCATCTACGAAGTTGTTGCTAGCTCCAGTATCTACCATCACCTTGGTAGTCTTGCCATTGATGTTACATTCAACGTACATCAGCACCCTTGAGGCTTTAGGCTTCTCACTTGATTGGCCCGCAAGAGCATTGAGTACCTGGAGCGCACCCATCTTTGAATCATCATCATCACTATCCACATCTTCCTGTGGATCATGCATACTCTCCTTGTCCTCTTTGCCGCCAAAAGACACCTTCAATGCATTGAGCGCGGCTCGGGATGGACAATCACGTATGCGATGGGGGCCACTACAGAGGAAACACTTCAAAGGTGCTTTGGCTCCTGATGTAGCGCCCGTCTTCGACCCTGTGCCATCCCAGTTGGGGTAAGGTTTCCGCTCATGGCCTTTTCCCCTTCCAGGATTGGGCTTTCCTCCAGTGCCCGTAGGCTTTTTCCTCTCTTGGTCATTCGTTGCGAAATCTGTGAGCCTCTCAGCGGCGGCCTGCGCTGTGGCCAAGTCTTGCACCCTTTGCCTTTGGAGCTCTGTCTGTGCCCATGGCTTTAGGCCTTCAAGGAAACAAAAGAGCTTATCCTTCTCTGAAATATCTTTTATATCGAGCATGAGCGCTGAGAACTGCTTCACATATTCCCGAATGGTACTTGTGTGCTGGAGTTTCCGTAGCTTCTTTCTTGCTATATACTCCACATTCTCTGGAAGGAATTGAGCCTTGAGCTCTCTTTTCAAATCCTCCCAAGAATCTATGACGGCACGTCCGGCTTGTATCTCTTCATACCGTGTGCGTTACCATAGTTTAGCATCCCCCGTCAAGTACATCGTGGCCATCGAGACTTTGGTGTCTTCATCGTCGGGTCGCACGGCACGGAAGTGTTGCTCCATGTCAAACAAGAAGTTCTCGAGCTCCTTGCCATCTCTGGCTCCTCCATAGGATCTTGGATCGGGTACTCGTACTCGAGGAGGATGCGCCTCTGCTGCTCCGGCTCGGTCTTGGGTACCTACAATCCGCATCAATACATTCACCTGTGCTCGCAACTTGTCGATTATGCTACCTTGCTCTTCTCGAAGGTCGCTTATTTGCACTTGCACATCCTCCAGGGATGCTCCCATAGCTTCGACCGTCATATCCACACCATTGTGGCGGCCTTCCAATCCGTCTAGCTTCTCCGCAAGCAACGGGACGCCTACGACCACTTCTTCCAGGCGCGCGGCCCGTTCCTCCAAAGCATCCAACCGTTCCGAAGACTAATCGAACCATCTAGTAGCTGGTTCCTTCCGAAGTTTCCCTCAGGATAGCTGGAGCTCGCGTGCGAGTTCTATCGGGTAAAGCCAATGATTAAAGGCATCGGGGGTGCAGCGCCTGATGTGACACTAAAATGTCACATTTGGAGAGCCTAACTTAGACTAATTACTTCTTTTCGAGTGTTATCAATAATATTTTATGTGTTTTTCATGTTAGGTACCTATTTTGAAGTTAGACATCAAAATCGGAATAAAGGGAACGAATTGTTACTATCATTTCATATGCCGAAAACGAGAGAAAAAGACTTCAAGCAAATCAAATGACAAGTATAGTCAATGACGAGTCCGACGGTGAAAACGGTATTCAATTCGAAGTTCGGACGGGGAAGATATGGAAGAAAGAAGTCCGAGGGTATTCTAGTCCTTTGTGAAAATTTGAAGATGTAGAGACAAGGATGGAGGCACTCTCTTGGTTTCTAAATCAAAGCCCAAAACCAAGTCCAAGCCCAAGAAATATTAAGAGAAGAAGAATTGTGTAGAGATTTTATGGGCACCCATTTGTGGTCTAAAGACTTAGTCAAGTTTGACTAAGTCTAGGGTTTGAATGAAGTTAGAGAAAGGGGTCAAATACACTATTCATCATCTTCTTCACTAAGAGAGAGAGAGAAAAGAGGAGGCTAGGGTTTTTGGGTGTTCTTGAGCTCTAAGCTTCTAGGGTTTGAGTGGAAGAGAGGAAAAGAGAGAAGAAAGAGGTAGGAGTAGCCGGCCTTAGCTTGGCCGGCCAAGCAAGGCCGGCACTACAAGAGCTCGGGCAGCCATGGAAGGATAGGCATGGGACAGCAGCTCGGGACAACACTCATCAACAGCCCGAGCTGCATCTTAGAAGGTGGAGCACGGGACGCGTCCACGGAGCAGCAGCAGCCGCGACCTGCAGCAGCTACCGGAGCGACCTGCAGCAGCGACCGGAGCAAGGACGCGTCCACGGGAAGCTTCCACAGCAGCAAGGACGCGTCCACGGGAAGCTTCCCATGCTCCGGGACGCATCTGCAGGCGCGCACAAGGCTCGGACAGCACTCATTTGGCCGGATCTTGATTTTGTGCCGGATTTCTTCACTCTTTGACCGGACTTTTATGAGTTTTCCGGCAACCTTCTTGATTCAAAACCTTGGGGCTTTTGCTCCCCATCATCTTGGCTAGCTTCCCATGTAGTTTGATTTGGTTTTGGGCTAGAAATTGCTAGAGAGAGAAAACTAGGGTTTAGCTTTAATAGAGGTTTGTGATAAATGGAGAAGATGATAGTGGTCGCTATGGGGAACCCAGAAAATTGCTAAGGGGAGATCGGCTGCAACTAAAAACTCATATTTTCCGACGATCTTAGCCTCGAACCACATCGAAAAAGGGGGATTCTCACACCATTTTCTTTCCATTTCTTATTTAATCACCATGTTTAGCTAACTTTAGTGTGTCGATTATATGAGATGAAATGTGATGAATTCGTGATTATGTTTAATGTGATTTGATGTTTTGATTATAAATTGATGTTCATTTATTTCGATTATCGTTTTGATCGTATTTTCATGTGTCTTGTCAACCACTTCGCATAGTTAATAGACGAAACGAAGTATTCGATATCGATCGTAGTCTAAGTCATAATTTCATGTGTCTTGGCATGCACTTCACATAGTTAGGCGACTAGACAACACTTTCGTTGACTCGGGATTAACCGATTAGGACGTTTGTTTGACTAAGTATGATCTCCGGATATACGTAGTGCTTATAGACATCACCTTAGAAGTCGAACATCGATTATACTTTGAAACATTAGATCGGACTACACATAGTCGTAGATTTATCATTATGGATTCTCGGACTTCGACACCTTACTCTTGTATTCGGATACTCTTGAAGCATGATTTGAATGTGATGAATGACTTATTATTTGTTTACATGTGAGTTCAATTGACTTCGTCTAGTTTTATAAACTAGAAACCTTGATCTTAATCGCCTATTTGCACAAAGTTTGATAATGCGTACTTAGTTTGATAATCGATACTTACTTACCTTTGATCGATTATACTTAGTTTGACGTATTATACTTATTAGTGTCATATTTGTTCATTTGCAATTCATTAGATAGTGTGTATAAGTTTGATAGTCGATGCTTAGTGACGTTTGATCGATTATGCTTAGGTAGATACATGATGCTTAGGATTGTTAATGTGGGTGAAGTTAATTGCATTTTCATGTGAATAGATTATTAGTAATTGTCACTTTCAATCTTGTGGATCGAAGTATCCCTCTCGATCGATGTTTGCCCGAATCGAGTCTTACCACCTCCCGATTCTTGTTCCTCCAAACTCTTCTCTCGAATCTCTCTCGTCCGTTTACATATATTACTTAGTTAGTTTTATTTGTGTTTCTTCTCTTGTTTACTTATTCGATCAAATACCCTCATTATCTTTGTTTCTTTCCTTTTTAGTCTAAGTTAGCTTTTAATATCTAGACCGAGGGATAAGACCCTTCGATATCCAAACTACCTTCCTATCCTTGGATCGATCCCGGCTTTGCCGAATTACTACTTGATACCTCCGCTTGGGTGTGCAACCTTTTCGGGTGCATCAAGTTTTTGGCGCCGTTGCCGGGGAAAGGTTTAGTAGTTAGGATATCGTTTGTTGTTTTGTTCATTAGTTTAGTGTTGTTTGCTTACTTAGACGTTTTTCTTCTCTATTTGTTTTTGTAGTTTCTTATCTTTTTATCTTTTAGGTACCGTTTTAAGAAAAGAGCCAAAAGTGACATAAAAGCGAAGGAAAAGGAAGGAATCGAGAAGCTTAGGAAGAAAGGCGAACGAAACGAGAGGAGCACTCGATAGTATCGCATTCTATCTCATCCTTTTTACTTGTGTGTGATTGTTTAGTTTTTTAAGTGTTAGCTCCCATTTTGTGATTGTGTGTTAGTATCCTTGAACATTGTGAGATCATGGCAAGTTGGTCATTTGATGAGAATGACCTTATGCGAACCCTTTCCAACACTAGTCGACCATCTACAAGTCATCAGGACTACTCAAATTTATATAGGAATGTTACGACTAGTGATAGGAATAGGCGAGTTGAGTCTGACCGACCTAGGATGACCATGGGTGAATATCGACGGATGTACGGAGTCGGTCAGGCTCGTCATGAACATGGTTTTAGGGATTATGAGCATGAGGGTAATCAACCCCGTAAGAGTCTTCGAGACTATCGAAAAGAATTTGGGATGACCACACCTTCATGTATGAATTTGTCATTTGATGAGGACCGTAGTTCTATTACACTACAAAAAAAATGGTCAATAAGGACATAGAATTTTATGTTTGTCCCTAATATATTTGAAGTAGGGACAGTTTTGTTATATTTGTCCCTAATGAAATAACAATAGGGACAAATAATCGTGTTTTAAGGTCATTTCTTTTTGAAAAATTCAAAACCAAATGAAGGGGCAAAAATTTCCCGTAAAACAATAAGGGCGCGAGTCAAATTAGATTTCCCACTTCTTTTCCCCCTTTTTTTTCAATTCTTTTATGTCTCATTTGTTTCCCTCTCCCACGTTTTCTTCTTCCTTCTATTTTTGCTAGGGTTTCTCTCTCGTTTCTCTCCTACAAATCGCTGTTCTTCTTTTTACAGAGATTCTCTCTCGTTCTCTTCTGCAATTTGGTGTTCCTCTTCTTTTAGGGTTTTCCTGGTAGCATCCCAGTCCTGTATTCCTCTCATGCACGACCAGGTTTGTTCTTACTGAGTTAGGAAGCCCTAAGATAACATTAGGAATAAGGTATTATTACTAATAGGACTAAGGTGATTCTTGCTGACATGAATGTTATTTAATTAAGAAATCATGGAATTTGTCTGATACCTAAGAACCCAATAATGTTATTTTATAAAGAAATCGATTTTGAGTGGATTTAACATTTGGGTTGATTTACTTAATGGTAGGACTAAGGTTTTTTTATTTAATTAAGGTGATTCTTACTTGTACTGAGGTGTTTCTTGTTGGACTACAATTAATGGATTCTTACTATTACCATGGACTCAGGAATTGATAGGGCTAAGGTGGTTCTTACTCTGACTGAGCATGACTAAGGTGATTCTTATATTAGTAGTACTTTTACTATTAACAACACATTTGGGTCATCTTCATAAGAAACAAAAAACTCCAGCAATCGATTTTGAATGGATTCAACAATTTAAAGTAACATAACATGAATGTTAAATTATATTGTCGAAGAAGAAATGTAATCAAAGTATTACCTATAGGAGTGATTTCTCTGAGGTCTCATAGCCGATCTCAGAAATGGGTTGCTCTTATAGGTAATACTTAAAGTCTTTGATTTGATTTCTTTGGTGTACTGATTTTACATATAACTTAGATAGGGTTTCTGTAAACCCATCACCAAGAGCTTAAGTGAACTAGGTACACCAATTACTGAAAAATGGCAATGTTAGATCAAACTCATGAATTCTCGGTGATCGGTAATCCGACCAGGCGACCAGGATGTCAGAACTCAAATGGTACTTATACTAGTCTCTCTCTCTCCCCTATCTATCTACGAAAAATGAATTGATCGCCACTTATGTTTGTTCAGCATATGATGATACATTATGCCTAGAACTTATATATATTCAATTATTTTCCATTATTTTTAATGGTATTTCAGTGAACAGG
>BEHA01050295.1:926453-928953 GCA_002897215.1 Eschscholzia californica subsp. californica | reverse complement strand
TTAAAAGGATTGATGTTTCCTTGTGGAAATAGGCAAAACAAGAAGTTTGCACCTTAGGAGGGGGTGGTCTCCCTTCCTCATATGCATCCAGCATATGCCAAGACCTCGTGGATGGGAGTTCCCCATCTTAGCATGGTATGCACGAAAGTGAGCATCCTCGTGGCGCAACCCATGAGGCCGGCCTAGCGTATGCGAGAGAATCATATTGCACGGGTTCCCTTGTCATAGGAAATGGCTCGGGACAGTACCTGGAGATAGGTTACTGCGGGTTCCTTTGGAAGACGTGTTACATGTTCTCATGCCATGGCGAGGCGTGCGTCGTGCTAGCATATTCCATAAGGAGGATTGAGCTATTCAAGGGGCCAAGCCTTGATGTGCTATGTTGGGCATGAGGTAGCTTATTAGAGATGGATGCTCATATGCCCAATGTCCGGATGGTAGCCGAGATGATAGGTGTCGGATGCTTAAGACTAGATTGCAAGATCTGCATATGCGGCTTGGTGTGCTCCGCACATATGATGGTATCCTTTATAGTGGGCGAGAGTCTATGGCTCAAGGAAGCGTTATACGGGACGGCTCGAGCCATGCTCGTAGGTTGGGACACGTTGTTGTCATGCCGCATTGTTGGTTGGGAACCAAGGTGACTTGATAGTCGAGATGCTCCGAATATGTTCGGGAAGGCTGGTTATGTACTAGAAGGGAGTACATGACGCCGCACGGCACGTTAGGATTTGATATTCCGCACTATCGACCCGTGTCTTTGAGCATAATATGCCGGGTCGACCTAACGGGACAAAAAGGTCGTGACAATTGGTATCAGAGCCTAGATGAAAGGCTAAAGATATATTGCACTCTGATACCTATCTGACAATTGGTATCAGAGCTTGATTGGTCAAGCTTAAGAGTATGGAGCTCTGATCCTAGATGAGAAATGGATGTCAGAGCCTGAGCTACAGGATGAAGATGTATTGCATCCTGATACCCATTCAACAATTGGTATAGCCTATGGGATAGGCAAGCGAGTATGTTACTCTGGTCCTTGTGATGGATGGACTTAGAGCTTGATAGCTTACGAGATATGTTCCAAGAGCCTAGTGATAGTGGCAAATGGATATGTTTCTATAGCTTGAGAGGACAAGCAAGAAGATATGCCTAAGAACATGTGGTATGTTTGGAAGCATACTTCTGGATCTTGGATGGCAGGTTCAAGAGATGGTATCTATGCTCGAAGAGTGTGACAAAGAGCTTAGTGATTCTCCCACTATGGTATGAGGTATACTGGAGTGTGTATGAAGAGCTACGTTGAGAGCATGATTCCGAGAGAAGGCTTTCAGAGTGAGATGCATTCAAGATGATATGGTCTCTGAAGCTATAATGCAAGATGGGACCTTGTTAAGGGATGCATGGTGCATAAGGCGATGGGAGTTCCGATGGAAGGAATAGGCCGTGTGCACGGATGCTACGGTGGTAGCTATACTTGGGTCTATGTTCCTTTGAGATGAAGGACATATGCGAGATATGAGATGGAACCGTATTAACACAAGAAGTCATGTGCAAGCTCAGTGGCAAGAGTTCAGTGTGACTTGGTGTACAAGAAGGTACCGTATATGCTTGAGTCCTTTGGAGGTAAGGACAAGTGCAGAGATGGGATGAACCGAGAATGGCACGGTGAGTCGTGTGTGAGCTTAGTGCAGTAGTGCTCAGTACGATTTGGTGTGCATTGGGTACATCATGATATAGAGTCCTTGGAGTGGACAACATGCTTGGTATGAAGTGTACCAAGATGACAAGTAGAGTCAGGCTGAGAGCTTGTGGTAAGCTAGTCTGAGTAAGCTTGTTGGATTGACATCCAAGAGTGGAGCTATGTTGATCCAAGCGATTCTTGAGCGTTGGAGCAGGGTATGGCAACAAGGTGTTGAAGGATACTCTCTTATGCTTAAGCCGAAGGTAGCATCGAGTGACTTGTGATGTTGTAAGTTCAAGCTACTTACAGAAGACAGAGGTCAAGAGTAAGATAGATGGACAGAGTACATCGTTGGGCAAGTTGGTGCTAGATCAAGTTGTGCTTCTGTGGTATGGTGCACGATAGAGTTCGGCACGGTGTATTGTAAGCGCATTTGAGTTCCAAAGAGAATGGACTCACTTGAGACGAGACATGGATGTGCTAGCACGTTTGTGTGTGGTATATCGCATGAGTGCTATAAGCTGAAACCAACATTGAAGCTTATGGACATATTGGTGTGAAGTCAAGATGACAGATTCATGAGACCAAGTACAGTACTGATGGTAGTTGGAACCGAGTTCAAGCCGTCAAGTAATATGAGGGTCGTTGTATCTGAAGTGGATCGGCCCATGTTTAAGTTATGCATTGGAGGTAAGTTGGAACCGAGTTCAAGCCTACAGTGTGCAATGAGTACGTGGTGACTGAGAAGAGATCAGCTCACGTTATGAGATTTCAGGATGGTGTGTCGTGGTGACATTAAGCATTATCCCAGTCTGA
>BEHA01050295.1:905927-921979 GCA_002897215.1 Eschscholzia californica subsp. californica | reverse complement strand
TTTTTTTTTTTTTTTTTTTTTTTTTGAGTAAAGTCCCATCATAAATTAACATTAACCAGTTTAATACAAAAGTGAAATAAAGCTGGTAAAATTAAAAGTTAACTACAGGACAAGACTGACTAAGTCAGTATTAGATGTGGGTGGCGAGATCATGCGCAAGTTGATTTGCTGATCTCGAGATGTGGGTAACAGTGACCCCCAGTGCTCCCATCCGAACCCGTGCCTCCTCAATGATTCTCAGCAAACGCCATGGGCAATGGTCCAGATCTTGTGATAGAAATCCAACGGCTAAGGCCGAGTCGCTTTCTATTATAAATCCCACTAAACCCAGTTGTTGCCCTAGCTCTAACCCTAAAACCACCGCTTGTATCTCGCTGTGGAGAGCTGAGATGGGAGGAAAAACCTTCGATGATGATTGAAGAATCTCTCCAGTAGATGTTCTAGCTACTGCAGCCGACGAACCCCTTTCGTTTGTAAAACCCCCATCTACATTAATCTTTATTTGTCCGGCCAGAGGAGGTGTCCAAGGTTCGTGATGAAGCTGAGAAGGTGAGACAGTTGCTTCTGTGGGAAAAAGGTGAGAGTGATACCTGATTTCGCTCGAGATGGAGCTTATGATCCTTTGCAAGTTTGGTTCAATACCATTAAAGTGAAGATTATTTCTTGCCTTCCACCAAAACCAAATAAGATAAGTGTAATAAATCCAGATTTTATGTTTAGTTATTCCTTGGTTGAGAATGTTTTTAAGAGTCTCAATAGGGTTATCTGTTATATGACTCCTAATATCTTGATCTAGAAGATCAATGAGGCCAGTGAATCTAGGGCACGAACCAAATAGATGGTTAATGGTTTCTATATTGTTGTGACATAACATGCAAGTAGGATTAATGTTGTTAATTCTTTGACATATATTATTTAGGACAGCAATACCATCATGAATTAATCTCCAGATGAAGATCTGGATTTTAGGACTCATGTCCTTTTTAGACCAAAATTTAGACCACGGGAAATCCGAGATGTTATTACTAAGATTTGGCCGATGTCTGAAAGTGGTAAAATAAGTTTTAGAAGTAAACTTACCTGAAGGAGATGGACTCCATATAAGCTTATCTCTGCTACTTGTTGAATGTAGTTGTATAGAAATGATATTGTTTGCTGTTTGTCCATCAAAATAATATTGTATGACCTCTTGTTTCCATTGAGTTGAATTGTAATCGATGAGGTCTGAAACCCAGTAAATATTTGATGGTAGAGGGTGTTGTAGATGGTTATTGAGATCTGTTGTGTTGGGGACCCAAGGGTCTTGTAGGATTTTGATGTTAGACCCATCACCCACTAGCCACACTGTATTGCTTCTCATTGAATTTCTGATCTTTAATATAGACTGCCATAATGGGGATTTTGCTCTAGAAGAGTTACTTGACCAGAAGTCATCTAGTTGGAAATATTTCCCTTTCAGAATTTTGACCCAATTTGCTTCTGGATTTGTAATCAATCGCCAAATAATTTTAGCCACAAGAGAATCATTAACTAGCTCTAATGACCTTATGCCTAGTCCTCCATCCTGTTTGGAACTAGTAATGAGTTCCCAGTTTAAAAAATGAATCTTTCTTTCGTTTAAATTGTGACCCCACCAGAAGGCTCTTTCCATTTGTTCGAGTTTATGTATCACTGTAATGGGTATTTTTTGAAGACTGAATGGATAGGTGCAATAGGAACCCAAGATTGATTTGATTAAGGTGGTCCTCCCTGCTTGGGACACCAGTTTATTCTTCCAACCTGCAAGCATTTTATTGAATTTTTCAAATAGCCAGTCGTAACTTTGAATTCTGTTGCCAGGTTTTAGGATCAGTGATCCTAGATACTTCGCACTATCTGTCATAACTGGAGCCGAAAGCTGCTGAGTATACATTTGAATCACATCCGGAGGAACCCCAGTCCCAAAATACAAAGAAGATTTTTCCAGATTCACTGCCTGACCCGAGAAGTTGGAGTAGTCCTGAATGATATTGTGAATGCCTTGAAGGTTTCCTGCTGTAGCATTCCCAAATAGAATGAGGTCGTCCGCAAATAGGAGGTGAGAGATGCGAGGGCATTTATTATTGATTTTGTATCCTGTATAAGAACCTTGCGACTCATAATGAGAAATCAGCAGTGATAGGGATTGCGCCGTTTTAATTAGTACTGTAATAAGTTAGACTTTAGGGTTTTGGAATTGGAATTAACTTACTTTAACTTCTTCCACCGTGTCTTACCGTCTGATCAAGCATTTTTGACTGGGTCCACTTTATTTGTCCCTAGTAAGTCATCAAATGTTTTTGCTTGGAGTTTTTGACCTAACATGAGTGATTTTGGCTAGGGCTAAAGTTTAGCCATCATTTTTTCCTAATCTTTGTGATCCCGATATGTTGCAAAACTCATATCATCAAGACCTATTTCTTGTCCACCACCCTTTGGTGTAACGGTTGGACACCCCTCTTAAGATCATGAGGTCGTTGGATCGAGTCTCGGTGGAAGCAGTTGCCATCAAGATTTATCCTATGTAATTTAGGCTATGAATAATGTAATAATTTGTCGGGGTTTAGGCCTCTTCGTTGTCGGGCTTTAGGCCTCTTTCATTTTCAGTTTAAATTAGGCGGTTATCGTACTCATTACATCTTCATGATGCATCTATGCCTTGTAACGACTAACGTACACCGTAGTCGAATTCTCAAAAAAAAAATAGTGTTCTGTGATCCTTGGCAATTTTTATCCCACCGACAGTAGCCATTTTAATCGAGGAATCGATTTCACTATAAAATCCTGATTTGAAGAATACTAAAACATATTAAATTAACCAAAATACTAGCAAAGAGCAAAGTAGAATGAGATGAATAATCTTTATGATCCCGATCTGTTGCAAACTTCATATCATCTCTCTCTCTCTCTCTCTAAAACTAATTTCTCAGTCTAAAAGTCTGTTTGCAAGGGGAAAATTACGGAGTGACCAGACCGCGAGTTTTCACTTACAAACAGATAGTGTAAAGCTATAATAACAGAGAAAAAGATGATAGGATGTGAGAGATGAGAGGAAATTGTATGTTTTCACAAACAACTAACAGTGTGTTTGGATGACGGAATCATGATTCCGCAGGAGGTTTTGTTTGAACTCAGGTTAAGAGTTTAGTATGAGTTTTCTTATAACCAATAAAGAAAAAAGGTGTTTCAGTCAAGCGGTTGTGTGGGAAGGTTAAGAGCAAGTCCAAGGGGGAGGGGGCTGAGGCCCTTAATTCAAATTAAGGGCCCAACCCTCCGGTCTGTCCCCTTGGACTAACAGCCGGTTGGGGCTCAGCCCCAACCGGCATGTTTAGCCGCCCCTTATTAGGGGCCGCTGAACAACCCCAAAGGCTTTATGTTGGATCACATCCAACGGTGGATGTGATCCAACAATGATATAACGGCCAATTCTTTTAAAAAAAAAATTAGTTAATTTGATTAATTTTTTAAAAAATCTAACAAAAACTCACACATTACTTGTTTTTAAAATTTAACAAAAACCCACACATTTTTTAAAATCTAACGCATCGGTTCCCGAATAATTTTTCAACCTTAGATAAAAAATATTATTTCGAAAATAGTTAGAACAAGTGTTTCGTACATACACAAGTTCTTCGCACACCCACAAAAAACCCACAAACGCGTTTCTCACATGCACGTATTAAGGGCCCGGGACCGCTCACCCTTGGAGTTGATTTTGAGGGGCTGAGCTGAGGCCCTTAAATTTGAATGAAAACGTGAATTTAAGGGTCCAGGACCGCTCACCCTTGGACTTGCTCTAATACTCTGGCGACCTAAGATCGATTCTCCTTGCCCTCCAATTTTAATTTTTATTTGTCTTGTTTTCCATATACCTCTCTTTTTTATGTATATGTAATTGAAATTTTTGTAAATCTTATTTCATAGTCCAAGTACTTTATTTACTCAAAGGAGTTCATTAAATATTTAAACTGTAAGAATTTTTTTGCTGAAAGTAAGTTTCTTGTTCGATTATATTCATTTAGCTTAGTTTAGATCATCATCGGCTTTGACTATTTCTTTTCTTTTTATTTTGAATGAGCGGTGAGTCAATTATAACTATGTGATCGCATATTAGTATATCAAAATTTACTGAAAATGAGCTCTTATAGGTATGGTTTTAATTAAATTTACAACCACCACCCATTAGCCTAAATTAAGAATAAACATAATAGTGATATGTATGTTTGAAAATACTTTAGCTATACTTAGTTATGTCATTCGAATTAACCTAATAGCTACACTTGGTTAGGTCACAGGGTTATTACCTTGTTATGTTTTTGGTGAAAGTTTGTTAAATAGTTTGACATTCATCAAATTTGATTTTAAGTCTTTTCAACTTTAGCCTCCCCTAAAAATAATTTCTGGATCTGCCACTGGTCCTTAAGATTCATGATTTCACGGATTCATGAATCCAAGTAATATTTTTTGGTTTGTTTTGCAACCAATAAGAATACTATTATTTATTATTATTTGAGTATTTTTAAACGCTTCTTTAGAAAAAAAAATATTGAATAAACCTTCTTCAAAGTCGTTTTCTCAAATATCGTTTCATTCGAGATCTCTCCGTTTTCTTCGTAATTTTTTTTCAAAAATAGTTTTCCCAAAAGCCTTTTTTTCTTCAAAAAAAAATATCCACAATTTTTTTTTTTAAAACATCTTTTCCGGTAATTGAAATTTCATGAAACCTATTTTTTTCACGAAAATCGTTATTTTTTCCGAAAACCGATTTAAAATTCATGGAAAACAGTCTTTATGAAGAAAAAGTTTTTATAAAATTTCAGTTATCGAAAAAATATTTTTCGAGAAAAATAAAAAATGATTTTTCGGTAAAAAAAAAGACGAGTTTGGAGGAAAAACAGTTTTCAAGGAAAAATCTTTTTTCTGGAAAAAAATTGGATTTCGAAAAAAAAAATTATTTGGAAAAGAATCTGTTTTCAAGGGAAAAATCGGGTTTTGGGAAAAAAAAATTTTTTGGAAGAAAAAAGAAGATTTTCGAAAAAAAAGTAATTTTGAAAAAATAATGATTTTTGAAAAAAATAATATTTTTGAAATAATCATTTGGTAGAACGAAATATTTTTTTGTTGAATTTTAGTTTAAAATTTAGGTTTATTAATCCAAAATCCTAGCAAAGGGATAATTTCTAAAAAGGTCAAAATAATATTGAAAATGAGTAGAAAAACACAAAACATTTGAAAATTATTATTGAGGTCAAAAAGTGTGCAAATACTAAAATACCTCTTTTTGTCATTTTGTGCAAAATTCTTTTATTTTTCTTTAAACTTTAAATCGATATAACTTTTGTTTGAGATATCGGATTTCTATAAAAATTATATATTTTGAAATGATTTTTCATTAGATTTCTAACAAGATCCACTTTCAATATTTTTTTTCAAAAAAAAACCCCAGAAAAAACGGCGTTTTTTCCTTTAAGTTTTTCTGCAAACGTGTTTACAACAATCTGTTATGCAAACGTGTTTGCAACAATTTGTTCTGCAAACGTGTTTGCAACAATCTGTTCTGCAAACGTGTGTTTGCATAATGTAAATTGCAAACTGTGTTTGCAAAATATAGATTGCAAACATGATTTGCAAGCTTTGCAGAATATAATCTTGAGTTGCATATCTTGCACACTCGATTTGCAAATCGAGAATATAAACTAAGAGTATATGTCTACGAATACTTGAGTTTGGAATTGGTTTCATCATTCATAACTTCACATGAATGAACTTGAATTACCAACCGATAGCTAGTTGATAGAAAAGTAAGGCCACCATTACCTTTTTATATTGAAAAGTATGAATATACGGGAACAACTAATGTTTCACATTTTAAGAAGAAAACTGAGACATTTTTGTTGAACAAATACTAGATTATGGGTGTCAAGTAGATAGCAAACCTCCGCCCTCTTGAGTATGACATATAACACATTGAGAATGTAAAGATCGAAAAAAATCCTAGAGACAAGTTCAAGATTCTTTTAGGTATTGTTATAGTTCATTTCGAATCCACAATAAGGACTTAGGAGATAAATATAAAAAAGTGGTAAATGAATCAAATGATGCATTTGGGAAATCAACATATTACCAAGTGCTAATAATAATACATTTCAAATCGAGTTCTATAACAAAACAATGGTTCACATATGAGAATCCAAATTAACAAAACCTATAAACACTGTCAGGAACAACAAACCCGTGGTATAAATTAGTAATCTTTTAAGTTCTAATGATTCAGTAAAGAAACTAGGGGGTTAATGAGGAACCAATTGGTTAGAAGAAGAAAGAAGTGATACCATACTGAGATCAGATCTGATAGCTGTAAGAAATGAGCGTCTAGCGGCATTCAATTGAATTCTAGCACAAATGAGTCTTGTACAGACGAATACGATGAACATCGTACTAGCAACAAATCCAATTACTGTCATCACCAAGTTAATCCCTGAAGTAATCATCTTTCTCTCTCTCTTCTTCCCCCCAATTAAAACAAATACCCAGAAAAGAGAAACTCAAATCCACCTCATAATCACTTTCTCCCACACTCTATCAATCTTCCTTCTTCAAACCCTAATTGAAAAACCCTAGAACTATAAAACTAACTCAATCCTATACAATAAAAAAATCCCCACGATTCAAACTCACCCAAACAATCAGTAGTACTAGTAGTAGTGACAGTAACAGCAGAATAAATCTGTTCCAGGGAAAACCCATCTAGACAATCTTTGGCGAGATGAAATTACTCAAGATTTGAACTCTAAATAGTTCAAAAAATGATCCCCATTTCTTCAAATCATGATGTGTAATTTATCGGTGTGTGATAATCGGAATCGTTAGAGAATAAGGAGACATGAAGGAAATACTAAAAGATGGGATTTGGGGGAAAACTCGAGATTGGGGAAATCGAACACATAGCAGAAGAGGTTCATGAAGAATTAAAAAGAAGCGTCGAAGTAAAACCAACAAATCGTTCAAGCAAAGATGATTATGGAAACCACGAACTCATAGGAAGGAAGAAGAACAACCATCGAGAAGAAGAACAAAAAAAAATTCCCAGAATTTCGTGGGTTTTGTGAGAGAAAGAAACCTTTAATGTATGAGGGTATTTTGGAAACCTTAGGAAGTGACCCGATTGATAATTTCTGATATTATTTTAAACTTTATGTGTTGATACTCATGACATTTTGACAACTCTTATAATAGTACAAGATGTAGGCTTTTCTAGCTATTATGAAATATTTTACTACCCAAATAGTCATTGATCAAATTTAATACTCCAACTCGAAACACGGTCGCCAAATTTATGAAGTTAGAAAATTTTAATCCACAAGGACCAAAAAGATAACAATAAACTCATAATGAACTTTCCTAACTGACATCATAGATGTGAAAATTATCTCTCATTAAACAAATCAAGCTCTAACATGTCAATACTGTCAAGAGTCAAGACAACACCATATCGCGAATGGATGTAGAAAACATATCGTTGTACATGTTTACATACTACTACAACATTGAACGAAGACACATGTTCATTGATAATCAAGATGCAAAAAAAACGTTAGGAAGTTGTCACGTTAGGAAGTTGTCGACTAATTCATAAAAACTATTAACAAATCAAACTTATGAAGTAAGGACGAGGTAATCCTCGAACCTTTGCTACATAGTTTCCAAAGTGATATTGAAGAACCATCAATACGTTAGAATTGGGAAGCTCCCTCATTACTTTTATCGATTCTTCCGTTTCGATTAAGAACTTCTGAATCACATTGCGATAAACTTTTGCACATAGAGAGACTCGAATTCCCTTGGAGTTGTTTCATTAGATAATTTGTGATGTTTCTTTGTCTTCATATTAACCAAGAACCGAACGATGTATAGTTTCTAAAACCAAGATACCGATAACATATCCATTTGAATTGCATTTGATGTGTGAAGACAGGACGGTTCCGTCTCTGAGTTCTCCTTGTGATGTCGTAAGACAATTCTGCACTACCCAACATCTTCTCCTTTTTACTAAAATCTCTACGCAATGATCCGTTATTGCTTGGTAAAGATACTGAAAAGAGATTGAATTGTAAATAGCCAAAATTTGAAAACCAACACATCTTTTGGTTATAATATATGTAGTGAAAAGATAGGGGAGAGTGCAGAAATATCAAGAAGGGAAAGGGCAATGACACAGAAACAACTGAAAATAAATTGCAAGAAAATATATCAAAAACATGGGTAACCCAAAAACTAAAAGAAACCATACATTATACTCTCTCGTGAGCATTTCTTAAAGTAGTTTTTGTCAATGTGCCATAGATTTGAACTCAAACCACATAACAGGGAACAAAACTATTTGAACCAAATACCCAAAATAGAAGAAAGGAACAAAAATTAAGGAAATACAAGCCAAGATTATAAGCGAATAAAATAACATGAATCAGATACTAAAATCGAATCTTTATCCAAATTTACTTAATGAATTAATAACAGTACGAACAATATACTCTATACTAAAATCACCATTTAAAAATTACAAATAAACCCCTTTCTAATCACAACAAATATGATGAACCTTAACTTTATTTCATCCAATTTTAACTACCCAGGAACTACAACTAAGCTCATTACATAAACATTACCCTAAATTAATGAACCCTGATTTCATTTTACCTATTTCATGAAGTTAGTTAGAAACTCAATCCGACTTATTTGAAAAGGAAAAAAAAAGGGTACCTGAAGAGGTAAACGAAGTTAGACAGAGAAAGGGCATTCAACTATCTTGGTGGTTTTAGTTTTTGATTATATCTAGATGAATCGGCATCTCAGCCATAACTGAGTCTCTGGGTTTCTAGTCTATTATATAATGTTTGAAAAGAATACGTGTAAACAGAGAAAGTGTTATGATGACGTAACTGAAATTCCTCCATTGACGAAGACTAACGTAAGCACGTAGATAGCTTTCTGGTAGAGATAGAGGGGCAAGGAAGACGGAGAGGGGAGTCTGGGCTCTGGGGAGATGAACTTACTATAAACTTCGAGTAATGGTAGCCGTTTCTGGAGAGGAAGGGTTTGGGAAACGGTAATTGGAACCATGTTTTCAAGGACGGACCCACACACACAAATTTCTGACGGTCAAGATCTATATGAAATCAGGAGTCGGTTTGGTAATTCTCAAGTGCAAGGGGCATTAACTCACCATTTATCGTAACCGTGAAACGGTTTGGTAATTCTTAAATGTAAGGGAATGTAACAAATTACCATTTATTGTAATCAATATTTTATATCAACATCTAAAGGTTGATATTAGGGGGGTCTGGGACGGACAGTCAGATTTATCTACGAGTTTGTCTTTTTTTTATCAAAGTTTTGTCCAAGAATGGTTGAAGTTTATACTTCAGGTAATAGTATGATAACTAAAATAACTTGAGTACTTACAAGAATGTTGCTTCCTCTTCTGAATGGGTCTTCGACAATAGCTTGAGGACCACACTAATTAATGTTGGAAACCACAATAACAATTAGTCTGAAATAGTATGAAGAATTAAATCAAGGGAAAATGAGGATGTCTATGGTGATGCATAAATCCCCAACTTGATATAGAACACGAGTATTATTATTGATACCAACATGGGTCGAAAATGGGAACAACAAACACAAGAACACAATTTAGAAACGAAACGATTTTTTATACCACTTTAACTAAGGTTGTAAATTTATGGAAAGGCAAAACTATATAACATCTATGATTTCTCAAAAAAACTAAAGCAACAAAACTATATAACATCTAAAGCAACTGAACCACATCTAAAGCACTACTCAATAATCAATCCTTTCATTGGAGTAGATCCCTCGGATGGACCAGGTCTTTTTCGTATTTTGATTTTGTGTCGAATTGGGGGGGCATCTTAAGTATGTAATTGATTCAGATCCCCCTCTTCTTCCCCCTTGTATAGTCCCTTGTATTCTTTTTATCCCATATTAATTCAAAATTTTCAAAAAAAAAAAATAATCAATCCTTTCAGGATTTATATCAAACAGGTTGTGTGCACTATATAACAATGTCTTCCACGGTTGGTTTCTCTTAAACATTTTAAGTGCATTAATACAAAATAGATGGTTTAAGACGGCTATAGTTTTTTTTTCGCTGAAAGGAGATGGCCGAAGTTTAGTTGCCTAATAAATCAACGTTTAGGAAAGACAGTGAGCACCATCTCTTATACACCAAATAGACGTTATACAATTTAAAAATGTGTATAGAAAATTCAAGTTCCAAATGGGAGTAGTTAGGCATCTAACAAAGGTGTATTTTGCTTAGATATATGACCATTACAAACCAAATTCCAAGGGCTTTTAAAGTTTCAAAAAAGAGGATGTATGTAAACTCTATTTTCACTAACTTCTGGTCAATGTCTTTTCCTTCCATAGGCAGCAAAGTTCATATTTTAATGCGTGAGATATAAACCATTGTAATATCTAGATTAATATATAGTGTAGGTGGTAAACTGACTTTCAAATGTTACAAACAAAGAGTGCATGATAACATCTAAAGCAACTGAACCATATATAAAGCGCTACTCAATCCTTTCAGGATTTATATCAAATAGGTTGTGTGCACTATATAGCATCTATTACATCAAAAACAACTGAACCATATCTAAAACACTGCTCAATAATCAATCCTTTCAGGACTTATATTAAACAACAACATTTAACAGGTTCATCAGTCATCACTAACAGAAACTTACCGGTTGGATGATCAGTGAGACGCCAAAGAACTCACCACCTTATCTCTGTAGCATAAAGAAAATAATTGAAAATTCACGAAACTACAGAAATTCAGAAAACAAAATAACTCATAAAACTAATAACTCGAAAGAAAACTCAATATAACTCACCGCATGAAGGGAACTCAATGATGAAATCTTCAGCTTAACATAGTTTTAAAGTGGATTTCACCATGTTCAATGATGGAATTATGGGATTAACCATTATTTCTAGGGTTAGGAACAATTATTTTTGGGGTTGAGAGATTTTTACGATAGGAACTGGAAGATTATGGGATTCTCGGCTGAAATCGACGAAGAGAACTGATTCGAGAATATTTGGACGGGAAAGGTGAGTTGGAGAGAGAGAGAGAGGTGAATTGGAGAGAGAGAGGGGTGAGGTGGAAATAACTTTTTTTTTTTTTTTTTTTTATGTTTTAAATTTAGAATTAAGAAGGGTAGTAATGTCATTTACTTGAAAATAGGGGGTTATATTTGAATTTACGAAAAAAAAGGGGTCATAAAGGAAGCTGGTCACAAAGTAGGGGGTCATATAGGAATTAACTCTTATTTGTATATATTTAAACACTTAACTAAAAGAATTTTATAATCAGCTACTCAACAAGTTAATCTCACTAATTTAGTACTTAGAATGTGCTTTAAGCAAATAATAAATTGAAGTTGTAAGTTACCAGATAGCGCAGAAGCTTCTTTATCTGTAAGCATAGCTGAATAACCTATAAAAGAACGATGATAAATATGTTTTGGGCATAATCTATGGCTCTCCTCGCTATAAAAAAAACAAAAAAATCAAACAAAATAACTTATGTGTGAGACATGTTCATAAAACTAACAACCATGATATTCTGCCCGGGAAAGGCACCGAAATCCGAGGTCGACAGTCAGATTTCGCACAAGTATCTTATACAACAAGGCTACACAACCCATCTTGTGGGACTCCTACTTGAACCGCATGTGGAGGAACAAGAGTTTCTCTCTCCACGTGACTAAACATGTGACAGGAGAGAAAAACAAGGGTTTCTCTCACATGCGGTTCAAGTGGGAGTCCCACGAGGTGGACTGAGTATATTTGTTGTATCTTATAAGAGAAACATTTTTTTTTTTTGTAAAACTAATTAATATTGTGAATAATGAATATATAACCTTGGAATGACAGAGGACAATAGTCCAGAGTGAGCTAATTTTGCAGTTTCAACACTAGCATTTCCATTGCTTCTTCCCATATATACAATATAAGACTGACAAATAATAGAAAAAAATCAAAAAAAAGAACAATCGAACGAATTTTTTAGGATTAGAAAACTAAACTTGTAACAAGAAACAACTAATCTTGTATAGATTACCTTTGGAGTTTGCAGATTAGCTGCAGTTCCATATCGATTTAGTGAAAGAAAATATGTACTAATGACAAGAAACAAGATTAGCTTTTGAAAATCAGCCATGAACTTAAGATTTAGATTTTAAATTTGTTAGTGAGTTTATGAAGTACTTCAAATTAAAGAAGAACAGTGTAAATAGATATATACTGTGAGTTGGGATAAGGTTTAGTGTCTAGAACTTAATTTTTATGAAAACATATTAGACTAAAAGAATTAGTCTTTTCTTCTTGGCTTAATTTTTCAACAAAAGATCTTATTTTATTTTTAATAAGAAGAATATGTAAAACTAAAATTTAAATGTATTTTATGGTTAAGAAAAGATCAATTCATACAAATAATTAATTAATTATCGTTATCCTTTATCGACCATAAGCCACTGACAAATCCACAAGGTATCATCATATAGCAAGTGCACCGAGTTGGAATATATATTACTCACATTCTATAGAGAATAACAACGACATATATCAGGTAATTCTGACGTAGTTTATTGTTTGTTTTTTATTGTTTGAACTATTGGATTTTTTCATCTAAACTTTATAAACGTTATTGACCAAGTTTATATCATATTAATCATTCGACCAATTCCAGTAGACCACAAGAAGAAATTTACTAAAACCATTATGTGTGGGAAAGAATATTTCAAACAAATTAACCTTTAATGACCTGGGAAATCCTCTCTACCTAGTTATTAATAAATAAAATAATAAAAAAATTGTTTAAAGAAAATTGAATAAAAAAATTCTCTTAATCGTACATTAATTTGTTATGTAACATTTAATAAAAAATTGTTGAAAGAAAATTTAATAAAAAGTTTAATCGTTTAAGGGAATTACCCTTGTTCGAAGAAATCATCAATTTTTCTTAATCTCACATTGATTTGTTCCACAACATTAATAAAAAAAAAAATTGTTCAAAGAAAATTTAATAAAAGATATGTTTAAAAAAAAATTAATAAAAAGATTATTCAAATGTTCAGTAACATTTAATAAAAAGTTTGATAAAAAAGAAAATTACCATCGTCTTTTTAATAGCTATAAAAGACTTTTATAAATTATAATCTCATTTAATTGTAAAAACCACCCATGTATGACGCATGTTTAGGTTGATACACATAGCTTCATAAATGGTTTCATCAACCCATAGGCATCTATGATTAGATTAGGATGATATGTTCTCATTATAGAGACAACCTCCGAGTCGCTCTCTTTTTGGGCATCAACCTACAAAACTAAATTAGGATGATATGTTCTCATTATAGAAACAACTTCTAAGTCGCTCTCTTTTTTGGCGTCAACCTACAAAACTAAATTAGGATGATATGTTCTCATTATAGAGACAACCTCTGAGTCGCTTTCTTTTTTGGCGTCAACCTACAAAACTAAATTACATCGTTTAATTAAACTTTTTTTTACAATAATAAAAGTAATTGATACTAAAAAAATATTTAATTAAAGAAAAAAATTTTAATAATATATTTACCATCGTTTTAAAGAATCATGAATTTTTCTTAATAAAAAATCTTTTTTAAAGAAAATTTAATAAAAAAATTCTCTTCATCGCACATTGATTCGTTCCGAAACTTTTAATAAAAAGGAAAATTTAATAAGAAAAAATTTAATCATTTAAAGATGTTACCATCGTTCAAAGAAATCATCAATTTCTCTTGATTAGACATTAATTTGTTCCGTAACATTTAATAAAAAAATTGTTCAACGGAAATGTAATAAAAAGATTGTTCGAAAAAATTTAACAAAAACCGTAACATTTAATCCATAACATTTAATAAAAAGTTTGATAAAAAGAAAAATACCATCGTCCTAAGGATGACTTTTTTTTTTGTGAAGAAAACATAGCATAACTAAAAAGGTGTAATACAACGTTTTAATATACATCCATAACAAAAGAAGGTATTACATTCCATATTCTTCTACTAACATTTCTTCTCCCCCATTTAGCTATAGAGTTCGCCCTGAGTGTTGCATTCTCGGTTGATAAATGTGAATATTGTACCGTCAAATTTATCCCGGAGCTCTTTAACTTTGTTGCATGATCTTTTTAGATTGCCAGTGGAGACTAACATTTTGTCCATTGATAAAGTGGATAAGTGCTTGGTTATCACTTTCGATATGTGCGTAGTTAATGTTCAATTCTAAAGCCCATTTAATGTTGTATAGTATGGCAATGCTTTCACAGTCTTCCGCATTCCGACCTTGTACTAAGTCTGCCGCTGCGATAATAAAAGCTGTTGTTTCATCTCTGATAATACAACCGCTCCCGGCTGGTTCTGAGCTCTTGGGAAAAGAAGCGTCAACATTAATTTTAAGATATGGTGTCGATGGAGGTCTCCATATTTCCTGTTTCGTTTTTTCCCTGCATACTTTCGGTATAAAAGATTCAATCTTAATAGGCGTGATAAAAGTGGCATTTATCCTTTCAATGATTTGTCTAGGATTTTGTGTTGTTTTGGTGAAGCAGTTTTCACATCTAGTTTTCCATATAAACCATAGAATTTTGGCATATAGTAGTCCAATTTCTTCTTCTACGTTTTTCCATTGGTGGATCCAGTGGATCGTCGAGTCAATATGATCTGTTCTGACGTGATAATGAAACCATATCGCTTTAGCGAAAGTGCAGTGCAGCATGACATGATCTAATGTTTCGTTATCGGTACAGTTTATACAAGAGAATTGGTTACCAATGTATTTACCTATTTTTTCCTTTACTGGTAGTCCATTAGTACAGCATTTCCATAGAAATAGTTTAACTCTAGGAATAGTATTCATATTCCATATAAAGAACCAGTCAGTTTGATCCTGCATAAGGTTAGTACTTCTAATTCTAAGAGAATTATACATAGATATAATTGAAAAATTACCTGATTTTGTAAGCGTCCATCTAGGAATATCCTCATGATCGCTTTGGATATTAATGCTCAGGATAGAGTTACATATATCAGTGTTAAAACAACTTTGTAACCTATTAGTGTTCCAAGTGTTGTTATCCATTAGTTGCGAAACCCATTTTAGATTAATCTCATTATGATTCGTAATAGGAGGAGGGTGATCCGGGATCCAATAGTCCTGCCAAATATCAATATTGTCTCCTTTGTTGATGTCCCAGAAGATCAGATTCTGCATATGTATAAACTGTTTATTGATGGATTTTCAAATCCAAGAATGGTTAGATTTGGGAGGAGTGGGTTTATGCGACTTCGGAAAATATTTTCCATTAAGAATTTTAACCCAAACTGCACGAGGGTTTTTGATAATACGCGAGTTGATCTTGTTCAGAAAGGCCTGGTTGTCAAGAAGAGGAAGACGAATGCCCAGTCCTCCAAATTTGCGAGGCTTACAGATATTGGACCAGTTAAGAGTATGAAAAGTTTTGGATTTTCCCCACCAGAAGGTCCTTTGAATGGACTCAATGCTATTGCAAATGCCTTTAGGAATGGCAAAGCATTGCATTTGGTATCGGGGAACGGCCGCTGCTATAGTCGAAATGACTACAGAGCGACCAACCTGAGAGACAAGATGAGTTTGCCATTTGGCGAGTTTATTCTGAATCTGAGAAATGAGAGGTTGGAAAGCTGACTTCTTGTTACTATTGATGGACAGATTGGTGCCAAGGTATTTGTCTCCTGCAGATGAATAATGAACTTTAAGTTCACGAGTGATCATCCGTTTAAATTTAGGGTGAGCATTTTTAGAAAATAAGATGTTAGATTTAGAGTAGTTTATCATTTGGCCCGAGGCATCACTGAATTCTTTCAGAGTTTAAGATTGTGGATGTTCACGAGTGATCATCCGTTTAAATTCAGGTATTTGTCTTCTTGTTACTATTA
>BEHA01050295.1:846368-896255 GCA_002897215.1 Eschscholzia californica subsp. californica | reverse complement strand
AATAGCAAACCCAGGGAGGGGGGTGGGTTTGTGATTCCCATTCCCGGGAATGATTTCATTTAATATTTTTGGACAAAATAATCCTTGATAAAATATTAGAATTCTCATAATATTTTTACTAAAAAAATTTTAAAATCTAGGGTTTCAACTACCACCATACCAACACCCTCTCTCTCTCCCCCTCTCTCGCTCAAACGTAACTCTCTCTCCATATCTCTAGTTTTTTTTCTTCTCTCTTTCTCTTTGTTCGTTAAAAATCGATTTCATAACGTTTAAAAAAATTAGTCCAGATCTTATTTATTTTAAGTAAATCTTTAAATACAACTTAAATTAGTGTATTACGTTATTATTTCATATCTATAAATTTGAATAGACAAAACTATTTAAAATATATATAACAAAGTTGACCTATAATTTATGTAGTTTGAGTAAAAGGATATAACAGGACTTTCGTAAAATTTACATTCCTATTCCTACACAAACCAAACAACAAGTTAGGAATCCATCGGGAATGGAATTCCTATTCCTGGTTGAACCAAACATTAAACCAAAATAATCTGATTCCCAGGCATCGCATTACGGGAATGTGATTCTCGGGAATGACATTCCATTCCCGCGCGCCAAACATGGCCTAATAGTATTAAGGGCTAAAACGCTCCGTAAGTCACAAGTTGGAGGGTCAAAACAGAATTAACCCTTTTAGTAATCATTTTTTCATCACAAACAACTAAAAGTTCCTGAACAAGGTATTTTCCAAATTGACCTGGCATTAATTTAGCTACACAAACCTTTCAATTCCAAAAAATCATATTGGTTTCTTCTTTCTATAAATTCATCTGTATTGACAACTCATCTGCCACAATGTGTTTGAATTCAAGCAATGAAGATTTTGATCGTGAAATGGGGGAATTCAAAGAAGTGATAACTTTTTTAATAGATTCTCAAAATTGAAATGATTAGTCTCTTCATTTGTCTCTTTCTTACTAGTGGAAGAGATTAATCTGAAAGCCATGATTGATCATATAATAGAGAAAACGCTAAACCCCAAAACCCTAAAAAGTTCACATTTTTTAATTAGACGATATTAAATCGATTCTCTATTAAACGCTTGTCTATAACTAAATTCAATTATTGAAAAAGCCAAACAAAATAGGATGTAAGGAATAAAAGTTAACTCGAAAATGAAGTCCGTCGATTTTGTGTAGGCCTAGAGTAGACCTTGGCTCGGAGCCTATCCTAGCCTTCCTCTAATTTTTATACTTAAAATTTTTGCTTAGAATATATATACTTTTCATTATAGCATGAATAAGCATATCATAGAGACCTCGACCAGAAACCAACTCTCTCAACAAAAAAAAAAGCCAGAAACTAACTACTACACTAAGATAGACAACCATAAACCCAGACACAACAAAAACAAAAAAGGAAACAGTAAACTAAAAAAACTCATTAATGCCATCTTCTTTTCTCCCACATACCTTGATGAATATCACATCTTCATTCTTCAAATCTTCAAGACATACTTCAATTGGTAGGGTTTTTTCGTAAATCATGCCTACAAACAGGACAAGTTAGTCGTTTTTGTTTGTACCACTCAAATAAACAATCGAGGTGAAAAATATGTGAACATTTTGTAATTATTCCATCATCATATTCTTTGATTTCATCGTAACAGATCGTACAAATCTCTTCACAATCTATTATTATCATCTTTTTTGTTAAGTACCATGCCATATCAGATTTTTCCGTTTCCAAAATTATTGACATTATGCGTTGCAAAAGACTACTACCATCATATATATCAAAAGAATTTTGTATCATTGGACCTCCTGATTGCAGCTGCTGATCATTGTTTGAACTCATCATGCATGTGTTAAGGCTTCTTCTTCTGCAATATGATAGTGTATGACGAATATTTACTTATATGGTTATGGGTAATTTAGACCTCTCTCTGTCTATATATATATATAAATAAGTTTCTCTCCCTAACACTCTATTTTGTAAATTTTGATTCAATGAATACTTTTCGTGAATTGAAAATCCCCTTCAATACATTTTTGGAAAACAAAAATTAGAAACTGATGAACTTCCAAGAAGAAAATGTAGGCTTTACTAAATGTACTTGCCCCGTTTTAATTAGTTACTTATGTAATAAGTTAGACTTTAGGGTTTGGCATTGGAATAAACTTAAATTACAGTGTCTTGGAGTTTGGACAGTCTGATAAACTCATGTTTACTGCTAGGAGTTTTTACTGCTAGGGCTAAACTCATGTTTCCCCATCAATTCCGTAAGGCAACATCTAAGGGTTTGTTTGTTTTTTTAATTTTTTTCACATTTAAAATCTCAAACGTGTGTCAATTTAGATTTCAAATAGTATATGCTTTTCAATTTTTTTAAAAATTGAATACGTCAGGTTGGGGTCTTAATGGGATGAAAAGGATGTTCTATATTTTAAGTCTTCAAAACAAGTACTGTATGAAACAAAGGCTCAAATGGTAAAGTGGGTCAAATGACATTTATACCCTTGTGATTTAGAATTTTTTTTGTCTCATCCAAAATATTTCACACAGCCACCATAAACCAGACTACAACCACCGTCGTTGCCGCCACCGCCATAGATCATTTCACCACCTCATACCACAATACCACCACCAAAGATCCAAAGCACAATCAGACCACCACTATCAAAGAGCCATAACAGAGTCAGACCACCAACACCAAAGACCCATAGCAAAGTCAGACCACCACCACCAAAGACCCATATCAGAGTCAGACATTCGATTAGAGAGAGAAAAGGAGAAAAGGGGACCCTCGCTAGATCTGTCACGTGTTTAGCTTCTTGACCTTCGGTTAGAAAGAGGGGGGAAAAGGGAAAGAGAGAGATCTGTCGCGGGTAGAAAAAGAGAGAGACAAAGAGGGAGATGGAGAGGGAAAGAGAGAATCATTCAAAAATCTGGTTGTTAGGTTTAGAGTTCTTTTGTTTTTATTCAGAGAAAAGAAGAAAGTAAATTAGGTTTTCTTTTTTTGTCAATAATTTTTTAGCAGACAAAATCTTAGATATAATAACAATAGTCGGAAAAACCAATGACCAAGATTTAGATTGGGAGATTTAGTTATTGACCCCATTAATTTAGCGATATTAGGACCTAGGCGTTAACACCCAATGACATATTTTCCGTCAAATGCATGTTACATAAGAAGTGTGCGACTCACATGCCTCTTCTCAAACGAAATTACCCCCTCTAAATCTGACAGACAACAAGTACCTAAGAAAATCAACCACCAAATATATTCTACTTGGAAATCAGTCCAGTGGAAGCAGTTGAAAGAGAAGAAAACCAACTCATCCGCCATTAAAGCTCTGAAGAAAGCTTCCTAAGATCTCTTTACCAAACCTAATTAGAGACAGGAAAATGCAAGAAACTCATCTGCCATTAAAGCTCTGTTAGAGCTCGAAACTTGCAAGGTCATCATAGTGTTCAATCATTTTTTAGTCGTAGAGTTTCAAAAGACGAAATTTCTTGAGATAAGCAATCAACTGACAGAGATTCAAGCACGGATTAATAGAGAGATTGTTGAAAATCTCGTTAGGGTTCTAACAAAATCATCAGTTTATGAAGATGAAAGGTAAGACTTCTTAATCAATTTGAAAATCGAATTTTACAGGGTTTAGTGACTCGAAACAGAAGGTTTTAGTGAATCGAAACCTTGCTAGATGAGGGTTTAGTGAAGAAATAAGAATGGGTTCAACACTTATAACCCTAATTTTAATATCTTCACTGTCTTTAATTCAAGTTCTCTATAGTTTAATCAGATCAATTAAAAGCCTCGTTGATGAACTTGAAGCAAATGGTGAAATCCGTAAAATCATTAGTCTTTTAAGCTCTAAAGATCAATTAAAGTTATGGTAATGGATTGTGCTCTTGAAATTGGGTATTATGGAAGAAAAGAAGCAATGGAAGCTACGGTAGAAGAGGGTTTAGTGAAGAAAATTGGCCCTTCAGAGATCTGAATTGGGTGGGTGCTTTGTTGAAATGGGTAGATTAGAAGGTGAGGAAATATAAAAACAGTGGAGTTTGTGTTGGAGAGGTAGAGATTGAAACTAGAAGAAGAATATAGAGAGAACATTCTTTAAGAATCGTCCATTTGCAAGCTATGTAGCTAAGGTCCTGGATACAATTAGGGTTGAGACAATGAGAGAAGAGCACTACAAAACAAACGCCCAATAGGGACAAACGTTTTTACGTTTGTCCCTACAAAATCAGTAATAGGGACAGTTTTATTATATGTCCCTAATAGAATAACAATTGGGACAAATTAATCATACAGACTAGTTTTTTCTCAACCAGTTAGGAAAAAATTGGGGAAATTTTACACCCCAAAAAAGACGTGCAAAACGTGAAAAAACTTTTTCCTTCTTCCCTCCATTTTTTTTCTTTCTCTGTTTTTCCCCCTCTTCTCTCTCTCTCCCCTATTCTCCACGATTTTCCTCCATGATTGTCTTCTCTTGCAGAGTAAGCACGATTGATCTTCTTATCGTTTTAGGGTTAGTCGTTCTAAGGTTTCAGTTGGTCCATCTTCTTCTTTCCTGCTGCAGGTTTAGGGTTTCGGTTCCATTTTTTATAGGGTTTGGAGTGAAGAGGGTTGATCTTCTAGGGTTTCTGTTACGAGGCTTCACATCCAGGTGTTTTACTTGAAAGAAGGGTTTTCCGAGGCGCGTCTGGTCTATCGTCTTTAATGCTGCTGATCTAATTCGCGAGGTCTCCTGGTTATCCTTTCTTACTATAAATAGCTTGCTTTGGCCTCCTAATTCTTTTCCATCGAAAAGTTTGAAAAACATTTTTAGATCTCTTTCCTTCTGTTGTTGCTTCGTTGTTTCTTCCTGTTTATTTCCCTAAGGTTCGGGATGAAGCCTATGTTTGAGTTCATGCCAAGCGTTCGCCTTGATGGATGTTGTAGACGGTAAAATGTCTACGGGTCGGAAAGTCTGATAGTCAATGGGTCAACGGTCAAAAGTCTTGTCGGGTCGGGTCAGATGCTTCGAGGACCAGCTACGTGTCGAAAATAACCTGCACACAGAAAGAGAGAAGAGATCGTGAAGCCTCGGAGACACCAGGATGGTGCCGGCCTAAGGGGGCTCCGACGGTCAAGTCAGATACTCGATCAAATATAAATAAAGTGAAAGTGGGCGATAGGGAGGTAAGCGTCGTCGGAGTGCTTAGGTGTCGCGACTCGTGGAGTTGTCGGAACAGATCTCCACGGTAGTGATATCGTGCCGATAACCTGCTGGTCGTAAATGGATTTTGCAATAAGCCGCTAGTCGTACGTGGGGTTTGCGGTAAGCCGATGGTCGTAAATGAGCCTTGCGATAAGGCTCTGGTCGTAAGTGGATTGAACGATGATGATTTGTAGGTGGACGGTGTTGATGCGCTTAGCTCCTTGTCGCTAGATGAATGAAGTAGTAAGAGGGTGGTCGTATAAGGATGGTGTTACCACCAGCTAGTTACTGTCGGATGGGTGTCACGGTCAGCTAGTTACTGCTGGAGGGGTGTTACGATCAGCTAGTTACCGTTAGATGAGAGGTATATGAGACCCGAGAGCTTTCTTATGCGATAAGGTGGTGGCGATAATGGTGTCGATACGGCTAGCCAGTTACTGTTCAATTCGGGACTACCAAGCTCTTATCTCCCAACTTCTAAGACGATGAGTCAGAGACTTTGGAAAAGTAGAGAGCTCTTTGAGAGGCTTATCGAAGAGAATGGTAGTGAAGATGGATTGAATTACTCGAGTATTGCTGTCGAATATTGGATGCCGTTGTCTGAGTGTCGTTTCTCGTATTTATAGTGGTGGAGAGGGATTACCTTGATGACGAACAGATAGTAACCGACGTACTTATTCCGTGTAATTACTCCTGAGAGATACGTTAAGGGCCAGAGGATCTGACCAATAGATGAGTATTCGAATTTCTCGAGGGACGGCCAGGATATTACCGCGTGTGCGGTAAGCTACTGGCCGGTAACGCCCGTCTTTAAGTGGCAGATACGGATTACTTACCACTAGTGCGGTTATGGATTGCGCAATAACCTTTTGGCCGTTAGATAGCTTAGTACTAAGAGGTGGCTATCGCGTGACACGTGTCAGATACGCTTAGTGTTAAGCAGGTATGGATTTGGTGACCAGAGTAGCGACTCGGGCCGTTACCGGGCCTTCTTATCGAGCCTCGCGGATTTTATCCTTACGAAGCGGTTGTTCTTTTATTATACAGGCACCTCGTGGGGCGAGTATTTGCCCATACAGATGTTTCTTCATAATGACCCTGATAAAGGATGGGTTTCTTCATAATGTCCGTGATAATTTCACGCACTGTTATGTTTGAGCTCGGAGGAGGGTAAGGATCACTAGTAGTTCCTCCCGCTTAAGTGTTCAGGACAAGGTGATGATGCCAAGAGGGTTCTTTTGTCTTTGGTTGTCTTTGGTTGTCTTCTGGTTTTGCCTGCACTTCTGGGAAGGGGTACCTGGTAGACTTTCGTTTCCTCTCCAGCCGAGACATGTGATGTTTTTGTGGCTCACGTCTCTTGGTTTTTTCTTTGCCCTTCAACTATTGAACTTTTTGTAGTTTCTTCTGTAATAGACCCAAATGCCAGTGGTGGTTTTGGATGTCCTTTTCTGTAATTTCTCTGTAATAGTTCTTCTTATGGATTAATAAAGAATTACCTTTTCTTCGTTACTTTTGTACTTTCCTTTATTTCCCACGCTTGGGTCCGCTAGTTTCCCACGACTGCTCGCCGCGACTCTTCGTTGATCACGCCCTATCATCATTGCCCTTTTTGCCCTATAAATAGATGTTTTAAGGCAAGAATAATTTTTCCAAATCTCACCATGTCTCTTTTAATGGTTAGCGGAACTCTCCCTGATAGTGATGTTAGGGTTGCCTTCTACATGGTTTTGAACCGCGATGATTTTTCCATTGAGCACTTATGCATGGAAGTAGCTGGTGAAGGTTTTGTTGACGTCCTTCGCCCGCGCGGTCTTATGAATGTCGATCATCTTTCTACCCTCAGTTCCTCCAGGCCACTTTATCCTCTGGTTTATTCTTTGACTGGTACTACCAGCGGTTCTGAACCTGCTCTCCTTTCTGCTGTGGGTTTTCTGGTTCGTTGCCATGGGGGTGGTCGCCTTCTGGCCGTTATGATCAGGACTTCGGTGGATATTGGTGGCCCTTCGTCCTCTTCTTCTTCTGGCGAATAGGAGCTTGCCGCCGAAATACATTTTCCTGTTTTCCCAGATATGTAATTAAAAGTTAATATAATTAGCCCTATACTTACTAATGCAATTTTTCTTACGCTTACTACGCATGCTCCGAATGATCGCTCCTGCAAAAGAAATAATTTCAGACCTAATCTAGCATGCCTTAAGCTTACTATTTCCTTCTGCAAAATAGAACCCGAATTAGTCCGGTGTAAAAAGTTTTGAATGGTGTTAGAGTTCTTAGCCCTGCCTCCGGTTATCTATTCCAGAGCTGTCTTTGCATGACTAGTTTCACCAGGACTCCTCCTTAGACCTCTGTAGTGGTAAAAAATCGTATCAAGTCCACTTCGCCTAAGTGATGGCTAGGCCCAACCTACTTCGAATAAATGCCTCTTGGGCCCAGCCCAGTCGCTTGCTAGTTGGACACTCTCCAACATGGAATTCGACTCACTAGAAGTCCAGACGGCTCTAAGCCCTTGCGAACGCCCATCTAGACGAACAATAACCCATCAAAAGTTATAATGCTCCAAGCACCCCTTGGTCGCCCTCAACCGAGCCTGCCGGTTACTGAGTCAACCTCAACTCCGGAGACCTCGCCACGTACTCATTTGACGAAGTCGCTCTAAAACCCCACGTCGCCTTAAGTACCGTGGGGCGATCTCAGACTACAAAGGGTTTAAAGTCGAGGCGGCGTAATCGTACGATCGAGTTGCTCCAAGCGATAGATCGACGGTCAAGAACGAGTCTCCCTTAGGGTTTGGGGTCACCCTCGACCCCAATTACCTCGGATCTGATAGACTCCACGAGTCCATCAGTCGCCTATAAATAGAAGGAGACTCAGACTCCAAAGGCATCGAATACCGACTAGAAAATTACTGAATACTCTTCTCTCTCTCACATTTAGTATCCTATGATCAGTGCTCTAGACAACGATAATCGACTCTCGAATTCCAGTAGACCTGAAAGATAATCTTCTAAAGGATCACTCTAGACGAAAATATTATACATTCGAGCTCCATCACTCTGGAAGTCCTTCTAAAGTCTCTGCTACATCTCACTTCTCCATTACACAGAATCTCCGATCGAGACGACCTCTCGACCTGCTCCAGGAGACCAATCCGACCAACTATCCAGTAGACCTGAAGGATAATCTTCTAGAGGATCACTCCAGACGACAATATTATACCTTCAAGCTCCATCACTCTGGAAGTCCTTTTAAAGTCTCTGCTACATCTCACTTCTCCATTACACCGAATCTCCGATCGGAACGACTCCCGACCTGCTCCAAGAGACTAATCCGACCAACTATCTGATGGGCCTAGAAAGTTTCCTAAATAGGTCTACACCCGCAAGTGCACGGGTGTCAAGTTGTAATAAATTCGGTAAGACCGGTTCGTTCCTCAGAGACTAAGTGAAATCTATTCTAAAACTTGGAAGTAATAAGACTTTGAAAATGGTTTTGGTTTTGGTTTTGGTTTTGGTGATAAAATAATAAAGAACAAAATAATAAAACAAATAATGATACAAGGAACTCAAATGGGGGAGAGTCTGGGTTTTCTGAATTCACCATATACAATCTATTTAAGAACCAATAATTAGACGACTTGAATCTCTCTTTTTATAACTCAGAATTTCGGATAATGAACCATCCTGATTCCGGAAGATGTTTTCGTTTAAAACCAATAATCAATACAAATGTAATTGTTTTATTTCGAAAACATAAATCTCTAAACTACTATCTATCAATTAACAAGTATGCATCGTCAAATGATTTAACCTAAGCACGATGCATCAAATTTAAAAGCATAGATAGTGAAAAGAAAATCGATTTAACAAACTAAAACAAATTAAGCTTTAAGGTATAATCAAAGAAATCAATTATAAATATGTTTCTAAAAGATCGAATATGGTTTCATCCTAGCCCTATATTAAAGAAAATTAGCTACTCATACTGAAAGAGATAAATACTTAAACATATATAAGTAAGAGAATAAAGAGAATTAACTTTTCTTGTTGCTTTTCAACCAAACAGACCCTAAGGGAAGTGTTTTCCTTCTGATTTGCAACCAAACAGACCCTAGAAGATGTATTTTCTTGCTGTTCTTTCCGAAATTCTGCCAAACAGACCCTTAGGAAAAATAATTTTCTCGTCTTCCCAGAAATGATTTCCTGGTGAGAAAATTATTTTCCTCGACTGGTTTTTCTCTCTCTATACTGTTTTCTCTTTCTTTTTCACTTTAAACTTTGTCTTTCTCTCTCTATAACAAGAATATAACTCTCTTTCTCTCTCTAATAGGAACAGAAAAGGAAGAAGAAGAAAAAGATGATTTTAATGGTTTTTATAAATAATTCAATCTCTTTCTCTCTCTACAAAACAGTAGCCTCTCTCTCTCCAATTCTTTCAATCTAATCCTCTCTCTCTCTCTCACAAAGAGAAGAATAAGAAGAAAAAGAAGAAATAGAAAAATCTCCAAACTTCCTTTCTCTCTCTACCTCGGATTTTCTTCAATGGACGAGTTCCCCTCTCTCTCTCTCTAAACCTTTTTCTCTTTCTTAGCCGTGGAGGAGATCCCCCATTCAGAGATACCCCTCAGCCTCCGTTTTTGGTTTCACTATATAGAAGAAGATAGTAGCCGAGTCCTCCATTCTTTGAAATCTTCAGCTCAAATCATCTCTAATCTTCTTTCTATACTCGGATTGATCCCCAATCCATCTTCTTCCCTTGTTCATCTCTCAGTTTCTCTCTCTAAAATATTTGAGCCGAAATCTCCTTCTCAATTTACTTGATTCTATAGGATTTCCCACTCAAAAATCGAGTTCAACAGCTCACTCATCAAAATCACTTTCCATCTCTGTTTTCTTTCCCTCCATAACGTTTTCAAGAAAAAGAAACTTTTCTTTCTCTCTCTATCATGAAAACGTTAGAGAAGGGAAAGAGATAAGATGATTCCCATATATTTGGGATTCTAGCCAATCGAGAAAGCCAGGCTGTTTTGGCTGTCAAGTGGAGCTACTCAGATGCATTGCGGCCAGATGAAGAGAGATGCAGCGCGTGTTCCTGATGTGACCATGTGTGCGGAGTAATTTGGGACCGTTAGATTCTTCCCGATGTACCGTAGCCTTTTGCTTGCTGACGTACAGAAACTAAAGCTCTAGTGGACCCTGAGATACCTCCTCTCTGCCCGAATATATCCCGTGAGGCTTGGCGGTCGTGCGATTAAGTTCCTGTCTGCGTGCCATGTGTCCTCCAGTTGACTTGGAGAGTGGGTTTTGAGCCAAACTTTGACTTGCTCCTATTTTTGCATCCGGACTCCGATTCCACTTCCGCTTTCGCCGATGGATTCGTATCGGACTCTACTTTCACATGAGCCCTAATATTGACCAGAATACCCTTGTCATTAAAATGATCAAAATGCCCCTCAAGTATGTCTTTATCACGATGTTTTCGCATCGAACTCCGTAAATGAGACTTGAGAAAGAAAATCAAACAAATCATCAGAGTAACCGCTCAAACTGGACTACCTAACCCTAGTTAAGAGATTCAAATGAGACATTTTCATGTCTCATCAGAACGCATTGAGGAGGGCTTGAGTGAGATTAGTAAAGTTCCTCGTCTCTGAGAGCGATCCTATTCCTGGGAATGTGGGACCCCTCAGATCGTCCGTCGTTCTGGGATTTTTACCTTGCAGGGATTTCAACCTAGCTTCTGCTACTTCTAGGTTGCTCTGAAGATCTGTTATTCTCTCTTCTTGTTTCCTTCTTTCAACCTTAAGCCGCTTGAGAGCTGCTGAGATCATCATCAGGTATAAAGATCCTTCTCGGTCTTCACCGGGTGTTTGTTTTTCTGCTGGCATGTCTGCCTGAAGGTCTTTAGGAAAAGGTGATTAGTTCTGAAAAAGTATTGAGTAGGATTCGAGTTACCGAATATGGTGATTTGCTGGAGAGATCCCCTCCTTGTCGAACTAACAGGACGTAAAACTAACTTGTTTCACTCCCACTTACCTTCTTGTTGAACAAGATTCTAACTATTCTTTCAGAAAATCAACCTTTGAATTCCTTTATGAATGTTAGATACCAACTCTTACTTTTGTTTCTTTTGACTCTCAGTCAATTTTCAGAGTCTGGTTCTATTATAGTATTTGTGGGTCTTCTAAAGACTCACTGGGGTTTTTTAGCAATGTCGTAAAATCTTCTTAACTCTTTTAAGAAGTTACTAGGTGAGTTCTTGTACTCCTACTACGTTCTTTTGTTGCTCGGTTCAAATCAGATTCGAATATTTTCTTCCACTTGTCTTCTTGAACGACTGATTTCAAGGAAGACACCATCGAGAGCAACAATCAAATGTTATTTCGATGTTGTGAGGGAAAACCCCATATTTCTTCTTATGAAGAAGAAACTATGTCCGAAGTTATCAGACTATTAATAAAAGACTATTTTAGAATCTTTCTAAAATCCATACTGACATGTTATCTTTCATTTTCTATAGCAGTTATAGGTTTATTTGTTATGCAGCTTGTATTTAGACACTATCGTTTCGGAAGACATGTTATGACTGAGATTATTGATCTTATCAGGATATTCAGTCATTTCGATTTATTACTTTATTTAGGTCAAGTTTCTTAAACCTTTTCCTAAATTCGAGTACTTAGTTGATTCAAGTCATATTAACCATAATCTTACGTCTAACATAACTATTAGTGATTAATTGACCTCTATTTTGTCATAAGAGATCTTGTCAAACTAGTCAGTTTGGACCATGTTTATTCTTTCGAATTTCTTGTTCATCCTAGTTGTCTGACTAGATTAGAATAACTAATTGTATCGGTAGGTCTTAATGTTTGTGAGTTGAAATAGGCACCTTTCTGAGAACATCATAAAATATTAAAACTGAATACTTTATTTCTCGTAAATCCAATTATAGAGAAGATGTTCAAAGAAAAAGAATACTAAGATCTAATAAAAGTAATGCCTATAGGAGACTAAAATCATTCTGGAGCCTTCTCAGCAACTATTGCTTCTTCTGCTCATTGACAGGTTCATCTCCTACCAGTTAAATACTCAGCTCCCATTTGCTTCTGTCATTCATAATGAAATGAGCATTAGGTATCCAATACCTTTTAAGGGAAATGTATTTAATTGAATCAAATTTTGACATTTTTACCTAAGTCGGAGCTTCCAGCTCCGTTTACTAGCTCTTCTTGATAGCGTGGGCAATCTCTTAACCATATATAAAATTTGCTACTACAGAATGTGCAGTTGTCGTTAGGAAGTATGGTTCTGGGTTTTGGGACTCGTCCGCCCCTTCTTGTCCTAGAGCGCCTTCTCCTCCTAACGCCTTCCGTCCTTGGATTGGTACCTTCTTGAACACTAAGAATTTCTTCTGTAGTTTCAGGTACACTGAATCTACTTTCAGTAACTTCCAGAATCGCAAGCAAGTCTTCTAGTGACACTAATCCAAATTTCTGTTCAAAATTGTTTCTTACTTCCTCAAAGCTTTCATGCAGGGATAGCAAAATCATGTCAACAGCCATATAACATCCATAGGGGTTCCCAACCACTTCAAGTCATTTAAATGATCCATCATTTCTAAAACATGGAGTCGGACTGGTTCTCCTTCGTTTTGACGTTTATCCAGCAGAGATGAATAGATCTTGTATCTTTCCACTCGACATTGTGAGTTAACATTTCCCTTCGTTGTCGAATGATAGTGCATGCGTCCATGTCAATAAACCATCTCTGAGTTTACTTTCTATGGACATTATCACTAACCATGTTACTGGTCTCGACTTTCTTTGGATTAAGTCTGCATGTTTACGTTCTTCTTCAGAAGAGGTTTCTGTAGGTACCAGGACTGGTGTGTCTAATATTTCTGCTCTTTTCCCGAGAAGCTTTCTCAGATTTCTTTCTCATTGAACGTAATTTGAACTGTTAAATTTTTTCAACAGGGTGTAGAGGTTGAAGTTGTCGTCGGATGTCATTATTAAACTACATGTAAAGAACGCAAAGTGTCTTTAAACTTGTTATCTTAGCAAAATCTTAATTCTGCCATATTATTCAAGAATGTTTTCTCTTATTTGAATAGTACGATTCCAAGATCCCATTTCTTCAAAGTCAATCGTACTAGAGCACTGCCCTTAACTTCGTCGTCCTGGGTGAGTAAAATCTTTACTGATCATACTCCTATGATTCTTGGTTAACTAGTTTCACACTTAAAGTGTCAAATTAATCCTTTGCCTCAAAATCCAAAACCCTTTTGCTGACTCGTTGAGTAAAACTAGTTTAGACGCGTAGACCTCTTCATAGATCTACCCGTATAGTCCCGAGGTAAAAGATGGCACCCCGCGGAGGCAGACCCACCATCGATGAATAAGGGATCAACATGTGTCTTATTTCTACTTAGGCTTATACTCAAAATTCTTTTTTGGGATTATTACGTATTTTATCTAGTTTGCGTTACTGTGAACTCTATCGTAACCATTCGTGACTTTTGCGTAAGTTTTTATGTGAATTCTCGTAAGGTTTTATATAAAACCTTAGTAGAGCTCCTAAAAGATCTTTATCTTTTAGTTTAATTCTTGTTCTCTTGATGGTTCTTTTGGATTTTTATCCTTGAACCACCATTGAGTACTCCCACTCAAATCATGATCCCATCATTCGATTCATCAATGGCTTTTCTAGACCCTATACTTTAAGTATTATTCGGGCACATACTCGTTTGTGCTTAGAAACAATAATCATTTACTTAACTACTGGCATACTATTCTACTCATTCACATATATATACATACATAAAATATATGACAATCATAAATAAAGTATGTATCCTAGATTCACTTCTAGGTTTTGCTATGTGCCGTATAGCTAATAATGGGATATTGTAACATTCCTATGTCTAATGGGATTTCTAAGTTTATTTTCGTAAAATTCGGACTAATGGCCCATTTGGTTTCTTCTGTAATGATTTCTAAAATCAACTTTGGAAAAACTCCGTTTTGGGCTCTCGGATGACTCGGGTCAATATCGAAAAATATGTTTTGGGACCAGAAGAAAAAGTAAGAAAATCTCCCACTCGAGTCAAGGCCCAATTGGCCCAAGTCAAACTCGAAAAGACTCAAGTCAAACTTGATCAAAAAGTCCTTCGACTAGTCTTGGCCAAGCAAGTCAATGGTCCGGACTTTTAGGGAATGTGTCCTAGACCGTGTCGGTTGACACGTGCTAGTCGCGTCCTAGCACGACATGACCCTGGGCCATTCTTGATTGGGACGTGTTGGACGCGTCCTAGACGCGTCATAGCATAGCACTTGGCCGTCTCGGACTCCAAGTCTGAGACGACATAGACGCGTCTTGGACTCATCTAGTGCTGTGGACGGCATGGCCGTCTCGGACTCTAAGTCTGAGACGCGTCCTAGACGCACCAGACGCGTCTGGAAGCTTACGGACACATCTAGATGTGCCTGGACGTGCGTCCTTGGCCTCGGTCCTAGACCGAGACCAACTGGGACTCCCAGACGTGTCCAAGACGCGCCTGGACGTGCGTCCATAGTCTCGGTCCTAGACCGAGACCAACTGGGACTCCCAGACGCGTCTCGGACAGGGACTTCCCAGACGCGTCTGGGATGTCCGAGATTATAAAATCTCGGACTTCCAGTCCGAATGGGATTAGGAATCCCGGTCCTAGACGGACTAGGAGTTCCTGACCCGTGATTCTCGGTCTCGGGACGCTGTCTTGAGACCAGCTGGCATGTCCGTCCATGTGTTTTTTTTTTTTTTTTCAAAAAACCTTCCAACCAACCGACTTTTCCTTCTTCTTCCTACTGTTTTCATGGTGATAGCTGCTGTTTTTGCACTGTTCACCACCCAAAATCCATGATTTTGAAACCCGTTTTTCAAAAATTTTAATCCGTTACATCCGTTTTCGAAACCCTCTTCAAGCACATAAAAATCTAATGATTCCATGCATTAAAACTCTTTCAAATACATGTTTGATTGTGTTTAAATCTTATTCAAACTAATCTAAGTTTTGTCCAAATCTCTATTCTAATAATTCTATCTATCAATCTAAAGTTCGAATTTAATTCGTTCTAGCCAAAGATAGTTTCATGCAAACGGCTCGTGATGTCACTGTTGAGAATTACATGTATCTAATAAATATACTAATCATGTTACTAGTGTTGGAAGCGAAATCTCAATCATCGTATGATTAACACTATGTTTTCCAGGATCTATACATGAACTAATATATGAACTAGAAGGAAGAAGAATACCTTTATTCCTTTTCCCACGAACTAAATTCCGACCAGTATTCGGAAGATAAAAAGCTTCAAGTATAGCTCCTCTACTTGGGACACCGAATGTATAGCTTGAACTCCCTTCTTTCAGTCAGCTACGACCTTCTTGAAGGTAGAGATGAAGAACTCCTTTTAGACTTTGATTGATAGAATGGGAAGCTTTTCTCTAAAATCCTCTCTCTCCAATAGTTGTGTGAAGAGAGTGATTTCCTTCTGAGAAAATTCCACCATTTTCTAAACTCATAACTAGTTCTTATATAGGCATTACCTAAGTAGAGTTCTACTCAAATAAGGAATCCTAAAAGTACATTCAGAAAAGATAAGCATAAGTTAGAGTTTAAATCTAACTGGAATTCCCTAATTAGGGTTTCCCCTTAGTGTGGCCGGCCACAACAACCCCTAATGGGCTTGTTTTGGCCGGCCCACACCCCACATGTGGTCGGCTAGGGCTCTCCCTTAAGGGAGTCCCTTGTTGGGCCAAAAAGTGGGTTTTTGACTTTTTCGGGCTTCCTTTTCGAGCCCGATTCTTTTCTATGTTTTAAGTATTATCAGACTGGATCATATCCATCTATATACTAGTTCTCGTCAGTTTATTCTCACTGTTCAAGTTACCATTCTTATGTGTGACCCGTTGTAGGATCCGGTCTATGTTAGTCGCGGATAACCGAAGTAATCCGACAATCGTAAGCGGCTTCTTGCTAAGCATTACGATTCCTAATTAAACCGGATTGATTGATCTTCCAAATAAGGTCATCATTATCCTATAAGCCAATCGTACGCATTGCCATCTTGGTTGAAGGACACTCCTTTGGAAGGTTATACCTTCAGACCTTCAGGATATATTTCTATCAGGAAGGTCATACCTTCAGACTTAGAATATATCTCCTTCAGAGTGATCTACTTTTCTTCAGAGTAGCATAAGACTCGGTCCTAGCTCCACCCGTATATAGATGGAATCTGGTATATGTGGCGAGATTCAAGGGTCTATGAAAGGAGTCGTCCGGGTCCTAAAGCGACCGCTTTGAAACCCAATGAAATCAAGAGTCTCAAATTTTAACTTTCGCATGTTACATTCGGAATAATAATTGTATTTTAAATAGATTTGTAATATGATTTAAATTGTATCAAAGTGCATGGTTAAGAGTAATGAAATAAGTTAAAGGGGTATCCCATAAAAGCATGGTTAAGAGTCATAAAATCTTGATCGAAGGATAGGGAGGTTATCCCATGGAAGATTATTCCAATTGTTATGGAGATTGTCGAGGACGTTGCAAGGTTACAAGACACTACATTTATTTTCTTTTGCTATCGTGAAATAAATAAGGTAGCTCATACCTTAGCAAAATCTGTTTATACTAATGTTTTAAATCAAAATACGGAGATCTATCAGATTCCAAGTTGGAGACAGATTGTTCCAACATGCATTCCATTTCAAGTAGTTAATAAATTGAGGTATTAGCCTCATTTCATAGAAAAAAAAGAAGATAAATAAGTTAAGGGTTCAAGACCTCCCATAAGCCGAGTTACAAAATTTTTTTTATTTTTCTAACATGTTACATAGGCCCCCAAAATCTAGTTCTGTTGGGGATCTCCCAAATGTTTAGGTCGACCTTAGTCTACACCGATCCGTTCACTAGTAATCGATGGTGGATGTACCTTCGTGGACATCTGGGGAATACTAGTAGGTTGATAGATAAGAGTATGCACACTTTACATATCAGGCTTGAGTGGGTATGCTCGTATTTCCCTTGCTACGCATATTGTGTTCGCTAGGCAGTAATTCATGGATTTCTTTGCTAGGCCTACTGGGCCGCTAGTAGGATGGTTCCGAGTTGTATTCGATGAGGCCCATGTACTATTTTTGGTCGATATAAGTTACATCATCCGTTCAATACACCCATCAGACGTAGAGTCGTGGCTGAGGGGGGGCGGAAAGGGCATCCGCCCTCGGCCCCCACCCCCGCGGGGCCCATTTCTTCTATAGGTCGTTATCTTATATATATATATAAGCAACAACATAGAACATAACATGAAAAGTCATTTAGCTCTACTGGTAAAAGTCATGGGCTTCCAAGTAATTCACCCGGGATCACTTGTATATATATATATAAGCAACAACATAGAACATAACATGAAAAGTCATTTAGCTCTACTGGTAAAAGTCATGGGCTTCCAAGTAATTCACCCGGGATCAAGTCCCATTGTCCTACGTGAACAATAAGGAACGAGAGAGAAAATGACAAGATTTCCTCCTACCATCCGATCACCAACCCCACTAACTCCAAATTTGTTTAGGTTTGGCAGCTCATTACTAACAATCAATTGGACGAGATACTTATTGCTAATATTTTTTAGACTGATATTTACAATATTGTTTTATCTATTCCTTTAAATGATTAAGGTCACAACACTATCCGATGGCCCCTTAATAAATCAGGCAAATATACCATTAGCTCTATGTATCGGCACATTCAAGAAACCACCCAATCGACACCTCTGATACCTCTTAACTGGACCTTCATTTAGAAACTCCACATTACACCTCGAATTAAACTATTTCTTAGGAAATGTTACACTAACAGTCTTCTGATTAAACATCGTATTGGAAACTATATTGGCAACAATGTTAATTGTATGTACTGCAAGAATCTGGAAACTTTAGATCATGCTCTTCTGCACTGTTCTTATGCTAGACTAATATGGTTTTACTTTTCCATAAGGACTGATCTTATTGTTAATGTTGAAGATTGGATTCTATCCTGGCATGATCAAAATATGTTTAAGGATATTTCTACAACTACAATCTATGCTAAAATTCTTTGGTATATATGGAAAACGAGATGTGAATTATGCTTTCAGAAACAAGTACAAACCCCTTTACAGGTAATTCAGAAAATCTTGAACTACCCATACATGACAGTCAACAACAGCAACACCACTGCTATATCAAAATCAACACAGACGCTTCCTTAACTCACATCACCAATGTGGCCAGTATTAGTTGCATTATCTATGATCATAGAGAAAACTTTCAACTGGCAATATCCCAAACAACACGAGGTCGAAATGCGGAAAAATGTGAATGTAAATCAATCTTTATGGGCGTCTCTTGGGCTCTGGACCATAAAATTGAATAGTTGCACATCAAGAGCGACAGTAGGAACATCATTGATTATCTGAGAAGATCGTCTACAACAATCCAATGGCAATCTCAAGACCACATTACAACTATTCGCGAAAAAAGAAAGCACTTCAAAGACATTGTCTATTCGCACATCCCTCGACAAGGCAATGACCAAGCAAACAAAATTGTCAAATGGGCTCGGTAAAGTAATTGTAACCGCATATGGACTGTATTTCCTTATTTCCTTTTGAACTAGTTTTGTTTTTGCTTTTGTGCAATATACAAAAAAAAACCTCTTATCCAATAATTGTCTAGAAAATAGGTAAAGTTTGAGATAAAGTGAGAGGGTTCCATATCATTTACTAACTGAGAAGTTTACAGGACCACAAGGTTAGTATCCTAAGAATTCTATAGACACACTTACCACTGCCTTCGACTAGTCAGATAGACTTAGGAGCACCTTTACCTTAGTCCTTAGGCCTAGGGAAAGCTCAGTGGGTTGGGTGTTACTTCACTGGACGAAGTACATACTCTCTGTTAAGAATGTCGAAGTTGAAGAGATCAGGTATCTATAGCTAACCGGGAACTATTAAATGCACTCACGCTTTTTGTTATATACATTTACATCTCCTTTGACTTTTGAACAAGAAACATCTTTGACGTAACATACTAACATGTAAGTTAAGTGTATACAATAAAAATGGTGAGTACATTTAAAATTTGTCAAGCTAGCCCAAACTGTAATGAATTCAATTCCTAATAAGATATTGACCCTCTTTAAGGCCTATACATCTATAGAACTGTAATGAATTCAATTCCTAATAAAATATTGTAATTGCAATAGAGAATATTGGTCGTAAAGTAGGTTAAAAAAAATCTTACGGTTTAAGTAAACTCAAATGTAAGAAATAAACTCTTATGTATTTTGTAGTCGTGCTCTAGTAGTAAGGTCACACGATTGATATTTGGGGTGGTGGATATTTTTATTAGGGGTTTTAACTATATAAGTCAAAATAATATAGAAAACAAGTAAAAAAGCACAAAACATTTGAAAACTATTGTTCAGATCAAAAGTGTAAAAAGACTAAGATGTCATTTTTTTTGTCATTTTGTGTAACTAAATTCTTTTATTTTTCCTTAAATATTAAAGCGATAGAACTTTTGTTTGAGATGTCGGATATCTATCAAAATTATATATTTAGAAATGATTTTTCATTAGCTTTCTAACAAGATCAACTCTCAACACTTTTTAAAAAAAAACGGCATGTGTTTGCAACAATCTGTTTTGCAAATAAGTTCTGTAAACATATGTTTGAAACAATCTGTTTCACAAACACTTGTTTGCAAACATGTTCTGTAAACATGTGTTTGCAACAATCTGTTCTGCAAACATGTGTTTGCATAATGTAAACTGCAAACTGTGTTTGCAAAATATAGATTGCAAATATGTTTTGCAAGCTTTGCAGAATATAATCTTGAGTTGCATATCCTTCAAACTCGATTTGCAATCGAAAATATCCACTAAGAGTATGTGTCTACGAAATCTTCAGTTTGGAAGTAATTTCATCATATAAAATTCATGAAGAAATTTTATGGTCAACTTTAAGATCAAACCTTCAAAATTCTTATTGTTTTCTACTTTAAGATTACACCTTCAATACTTCAAGATGCAATAATGTACCGAAAGAGATAAACATGATCAATGGATCATATACAGAAACACAACAAGAAGCAAGAAACAAATGAATAATAAGTCAATGCCAAATCGAGGCAAATAATGGAGCCATTCATGGTTTATCGAACGCTTTTTGAGAAGGTTCCATATCTCCAGACATGATTCAATTCCTTGTAGTTGCATTTTTGTACAACATTTTATCGAACCCCTTATGAACATATTCCATGTTGTTATCCCGACAACAACATTAGCAGGAGCACCACCAGGAGCCTTTTTAAATGCTGGTGCTTCAGCAAGTGAAACTCCATCAACAGTTGGAACAAAGTCTATCAGCATCTCGCCGAAGCAAACTACAAGTTCTTTACTGACTCCATTTTTCGCCATCAATTGAGCTTCAACTACATCTATATCACACGTCAAACTATCTGTATGAGAAACATTCCTGAAATGTCAAAATAACAAAATGAAATTCACGTTAAATCACAAAACTAATAGTAATGAATAGTCAGAAGAATGAATTCAATTTCTATAGCCTAATTTGCTACAAATACAACATACAATGTTGAAAGTCAGTTTAGATCCCTGAAATTGGATTTGGTTTATCCATTTTATGGCCATAAATGAATATCTCTTTACATTTAGAACATTGAATCAAAGCAAAACCAGATTTATTATTGAAAAAAGAAAATGAAAAAAAAATACCAAGCAAATGAAGATCTGAATCAGTTTTGCTGATGTCGAAAATTGGCTCCCGGATTCAATCAGCATGGAAAATGGAGTTGATGTATGACAGCCTCCGTTATGATGGTATATTCTGTTAGGAGAGGTGAGATTCCTCTATTCAGCTCTGCCTCTCTGCTTCTCCGCTCCTCTGCTCTGCTCCTCTGCTCTGCTCCTTTGCTCTAGCTTCTCACTCCTTGCTTCTGTTCGTCTGTTCCCGAGGGGGGAAAACCTGCAAAGGGTTCGGAAACCCCTCCGATGCTCAAGACGGTCAGGGTGCTCTTTGCAGTAAAAGAATGAATGTTGATTGATCCTTTTGGGGGCGAGTTGTGAGAACTCTGTTTTTGGGGGTGATCCTTCTGGTATGAAGAGATCGTATTTTTTGGGGAGAGAGTGTGTCTGTTCTCAAGAGACCGTGTCCTTGTGAAGGACGATGTGGGGGGCCTTTTATAGGCGAAGTTAGGCCGCCTGTGATTAGTGGCGGTGGCCGCCAAACCGTAATAGAAGTTACCTCTTTTGCGTATCTAGGGTTTCTCTTCGAGTTTATCCCGGATCTTTGATAAGTGAAAGTTCCTAAGTTGAAGGCTACTTTATATATATTTTGCCGGAGTGATAGACTCTAAAGGAAAAGTTTCCTCCTCTTGATACATGGAGTCCAATTGGGCTTAAACACTTCAAGATGGGTGGCCGACTGAGATTTTTCTGGAAAGTCCGGGATTAAGTCATTAGGTTGCGCAGCGCTGATATCTCCCCAGTTCTGGGCGTAAGATATGGGTCCAACCTGTGGAGACCCCCCTTATTCCTTTAGAGATTCCAGGGCTGAGCTGTCCTGCTGCCTTAAGCCCGCTGTTCCGAGAGACTTCTGGTCTGATCTTTGACTCTTCAGACGTTAGTCAACGTCTGGACATTTTATGCATCATCAAGAGTCCCGCCACTCCTTAGTTGAAAGTAAAGAGAGTAAGGAGTAGAAGTAACTCGTGTGTTTTACTTTGAAGGCCAGAAGTCGAAAGTATTACCTGCCCCAGAGTTGTATCGCGAAGCTCTTTGAGCCTTACGTGGACCAGGGATGCTTTTTAGAGCTATATCCTTCTGTCGATACTCCGGAGCTGATGGATGTTTACGAATTGGAGATCTTCTTCAACTAAGTATTATCTTTGCCAGAGCTGACCCAGCTGTGTTTTTGTTCTGACGCGTGGTTTGTTATTCCAAGACACGTTTTGTCTTCTGCGCGAGTAATTGATCTTTTCCATGCGTGATTTTATGACGTCTTAGATTTGATCCTCTGAATATGTGCTTCTGGCGCTGATCTTTTGGATCACTTCACACGGCAACCTGCTGTGCCATTCGGAGACGTGTGGAGCGTCGCGACTTGTGAACGAACCACGTATCCTTGAAACCCGTTGAAGCCTCCTTGGTAATCGCGGTTCTTGAGCCGTTCATACTTCTTAGTCATTATCCCGTTGAGTGTTTTCGATGCGTGTCCAGTCTATTGGCTTTAATGCTTCTTATCTATTTTCGAGAGATCTCTCGGTTATCCTCTCTCACTATAAATAGCCTGCTTTGGACTCCTAATTCTTCACTACCAAAAAGTGTGAATAATATTTTGAGATTTCCTTCTGTTTGTTGCTTCGTTATTTCTTCCTGCTTACTTCACAAAGATTCGGGATGAGGCCTCTGTTCGAATTCACACCAAGCGTTTGCATTGAGGAATGTTTCTTCATAATGACCGTGATAAAGGATGAGTTCCTTCATAATGGTCGTGATAACTTCACGCGCTGTTATGTTTGAGCCCGAAGGAGAGTAAGGCTTGTCAGTACTACCTTCTGCCTAGGTGCTCAGGGCAGGTGATGATGCCCAGAGGGCTTCTTGTCCTTAACTGCATCTCTGAATGGTGGTTCCCGTCAGCCTTTTCGCTTTTCTTCTCTCAAACTCCATGACGACTCTTTTGCAGTCGCTCATGTTTTTTTGATCTACTTTCCCTCAATGATTGGGGCTTCTGTAACTTCTTCTGTACCAGACTCAAATGTCAGTGGTGGTTTTGACGTCCTTTTATGTAATTTCTTCTGTAATAGTTCCTTCTTACGAATTAATAAAGAATTGTCTTTTTCCTCTTTACTTTTGTGCTTTTCTTTATTTCCCACGTTTGGGTCTGTTACTTCCTCATGACTGCTCGCCGCGACTCTTCGTTGACCATGCCTCTTTTAATGGTTAGCGGAACTCTCCCTGGTGGTGATGTTAGAGTTGCCTTCTACATGGTCCTGAACTATGATGATTTTTTCATTGAGCATTTCTGCATGGAAGTGGCTTGCGAGGGTTTTGTTGACGTCCTTCGTCCTTACGAGGGTTTTTCCATTGAGCATTTCTGCATGGAAGTATGTAATAAAAAAGTTAATGTAATTAGCCCTATACTTACTAATGCAACTTTTTTTGGGATTACTACGCATGCTCTGAATGATCGCTCCTGCAAAAGAAATAATTTAAGTTCTAATCTAGCATGCCCTAAGCTTACTATTTCCTTCTGCAAAATAGAACCCGAGTCAGCCATGCCCAAAAGTTTCTGCATGGCGTTATGAGCTTTCAGCTCTGCCCCTGGTCGTCTATACCAGAGTTGTCTTCCCATAACTGGTTTCACCAGAACTCCTCCTTAGACCTCTGACACGGCTTTCGCTATCAGAGCTGATTTCGCCAGCTTGAGCTCGACTAGTTTCACTAGGACTTCTCCTTAAACCTCTGGTCGTGGCTTTCGCTACCAGAGCTGGTTTCGTTGGCTTGAGCACAACTAGTTTAGCTAGGACTTCTCCTTAGACCTCTAGTCGTGGCTTTCGCTACCAGAGCTGGTTCGTTGACTTGAGCAGAACTAGTTTAAATAGGACTTCTCCTTAGACCTCTGGTCGTGGCTTTCGCTACCAGAGCTGGTTTCGTTGGCTTGAGCACAACTAGTTTAGCTAGGACTTCTCCTTAGACCTCTGGTCGTGGCTTTCGCTACCAGAGCTGGTTCGTTGGCTTGAGCACAACTAGTTTTTGTCGGGACTCCTCCCGTGTCCCTGGTCGTCGCCTTAGCTACCAAGGTTGTCTTCCTCATTTTAAGCATGAATAGTTTCGCAAGGACTTCTCCTTATACACCCAGTCACCTTCATCGGGGCAGTAGTTTTATCTAGGACTTCTCCTTGGGGATCCTCAGGGACCACGTTTCACTCGAGTAAAGAGTTAAGTTTAACTAGGACTTCTCCTTGTGAGGCCTCAGGTCGCAGACGTAGCTACCGGAGCTACCTCCTTTGTCGGCTTGAGCCGATCAGTGTAACTAGGAGTTTCCTTGGGACCTTGGTGAGGGGTCAGTTTTACTCAAGCAAAGTTCAGTTTAACTAGGACTGCTCCTTAGGGCCCTCAGTCGTTGCCGTAGCTACAGAGGCTATCTTGTCCCTGGTCGTGGCTTTTGCTAGCAGGGTTGTTTTTAAATTAGGGCCCTTGGTCGTTGCTTTCACCTACCACGGTTGCCTTTAGGTCCTCTGGTCGTGGCTCTAGCTATCAGGGCTACCTGCTCGATTCAGAGCGAGACGAGTTTTAGCTAGGACTCCTCATTTTATAGCGTTTTATGCTAAAAATATTTTTATTTTGTTAGATAAAATATATAGCTAGTAGCGCTACATCTTTTGCCTAATGGCTTTATTCAAAAGGGAAAGATAGTAGAGGTAGTGATGACCTTAGTTTTTTAGCTCTGCATATCTGCCGTAGGGTCATCATAGAACACTTTGTCTCCTCCAACAGTGACTGGATTAATCTCTTCTTGCTCGCAGCCTTGGGCACAAATGAGATAGCATTCCCGAGATATTTTCTGGTCTCCCCTGACCGTCCCGATGAGAGTCGTTCCCGAAATTAGGAATTTCATCATGAGGTGGCTCATGGAAACTATTGCTCCTGATTCCCTTAGGAAGTTTCTACCCAATATGATATTATAGGCGTGCATCTTATCGACGATTGCGAAGTTTAGCATTATCGCTTTTGCCAATTCTCCTTCGCCGATCAGTACTGGCAAGGTCGCTATTCCATCTGTTTCGACCTGATTGTCTTCGAATCCTGTCAAGCAAGACTTATAAGATTTGAGATGGCATTCACTTACCCCGAGTTTTTGGAAGCACGTTCGACTCATGACCTCTGTGGAGCTTCCTGTATCAACCAGAATGCGTCCTATCCTCTAATTGGCAACCACGGCCGTTATTACCAGTGGGTCCGCGTGGGGAGTTATTACCTCGACCAGATCGTCGTCTGTAAAGATAATGGGTGGAGTTTCCACGGCAGGCTTGATTAGAAAGACCGGCCGATTATTTACTTCGTTGGCGTACCTGCGCTGCTCGCCTTTGGTTGCTCCTCCGAGGGTAGGTCCTCCTGCTATGGTATTGATATTCCCCACTACTTTGGTGGACTCCTTCGGGCCTTTGTTTGTCTTTCTAAAAGTAGGTCCTTGCTCGTTGGTTTCAGATCCCGATCCGATTCCTGCCCTGTTTATTGGCTTCTTGTTTCGGTATTCGTAGGGTCGTTGTTCTTTATGGATGTACTTATCCAGCTCTCATTTTCTTACCATCTCCTCAATTAGATTCTTGAGGTGCCGACAGTCGTCGGTCTTGTGGTCGTAACCTCAGTGGAAGGCACACCACGCAGTCATATCTTTGGATCCGAACTCTCCTCGGTCGTCATTGGGTTTAGGCAGTTTAGCCTTTCCTTTCGCTATTAATACCTGTGATGAGACATGAAAATGTCCCATTTGAATCTCTTAACTCGGGTTAGTTAGTTCATTTCGAGCAGTTGCTCTCATGAATTACTTGTTTCTCTTGTCCAGGTATCTTCTATGGAATTGAGCGCGAAAAACGATTAAAATCGGGAGATTGACACATTAGGGGCATTTCGGTAATTTGGTGCTAATGATGCTCTGGTAGTTTGGTCTATTTTGATATTCGGATGAAACTAGAGTTCATGACGAACTCGTGGGCGAAAACGGAAGTCAAATCAGAGTCCGGATGAGAAAGTTGTGGCAAGTCAAAGTTTTGGTCAAGTCACTTGACCAAAGTGCATCATGGAACATTCAGATACATGTGGCGCAAATCTGGACGTGAGTGGGCTTATTTCGGTTACGTGCGGGTGTTACTCGGGCTTTCTTCTGGATGTGATTCCTTGTGAAGCGGAACACGGTAATTTGATAGTCCCCGGTAATCCACCACCCAGTTCGTTCCAGAAACACGTGGTTTCATCATTGACGTCCGCTGTAAATTCCTTTAAATGTCCGTGAAGTACCTTATCATCCACCCTTGCCATTCACGTATTTGACTGTTTCCCTCCATTTTTTTTAATAAAATGAGAAGAAGATAACAGATATGGAAGTTCTTAATTCTTGGCATTATGTTGTAACTAAGGAAAGAGGAAATCATGGAAGTGGAAAGTCTTCTAATTACTTGGAGGTTGAGATGGAAAGAGGGGATTCATAATATAGGCAGCTAACTGATTGGTTATCTCTCCATGATAAGATATTCTAGAGAGAGAGAGAAATTAGAAGAAGATTTCATAATCAAGGAGATTTGTGATAAAGATTGGGAGTTTTATATCTTGTTACTAGTTAGAGAAAACATTGAAATATGAAGATATTCTGCTAGAGATGATCAAGGATAGAGATAAACAAGGGCGGAGCCAGGATTGGAAGTCAGGGTGGGCTAGCTTAAAAAAATAAAGGCTTGGGAAAGAATTCGATCACAAGAAAAAAGGCAAATTTAAAAGGTCAAACAGGAAACTAGGATAAAATTAAGGGGCAAATGCAAAATTATAGGGAAAGAAAGGGTCAAAGTGGGGTTAATGGAAAATAAAACACAAAAGATGAGCATGCAGGATTCGATCCCGGGCTTGGAAAGTGGATAACCCAAGATTTGACCAACTTGGCAAAAGAAACTTGATTAGTTTTGCCTGTCTGATCCCGTAATAAACGCTTGGACCCCTGGCTGCAGCCAGGTATAGCCTATACCTGGCTCCGCCCTTGGAGATAAACCAAGATATTCGATTGGCTGAAGATTTTATTTTAGGGAGATTAACAGCAAAGAGAGAAAGAGATTTTCATTCTCTTCTCTGATTCTTCAATTCAAAAAAGGGAAACTGAGAGAAGAAATGTGAAACAAATAAGAGAAAGAAGGAAAGAGATTGATTTGAGAGATTTATTTAGAATCGGGTTAATGATTGAAGAAGGGATTTGATGGAGGACTGATTATAGGATCATCTTCCTTCTTGGTAATTTTATTTCCTTATCTTTACTATTTTCAGAACCAGCCATCACAGTATAAAGAGGAGAGACGACAGAGTTATTGACATCTCATCTTTGGGGGTCAAAAAGCTCAACTAACAGAAAAATCAGAGAGAGAGAAAGAGAAACAGAGCACCATCATCTTTTATTGTAACATCTTTATCTTCTGTAATCTTTTCTTTTTTTGTGAGAGAAAAGAGAGATTCATAGAGAGAAAGAGTGGCTGTAAAGAGATTGATAGAGAAAATTGTAATCAATCAAGAGGTTTAACAGTGTTCATCATCTTTTCTTCTTCTTCTCCTGTTTTCTGATTTTTGTGAGAAAAAGAAAGAAAACAGTGGGTTATAGAGAGAGAAAGAAAGAGTTCAGAAAGAGAGAAACAGAAGAGAGATAGAGAAAAAACGCTTGGAAAATAATTTTCCCAGAGGGTAAGTATTTCGGAGAAGACGAGAAAATTATTTTCCTTAAGGGTGCGTTTGGCTGCCAGTGGAAAATAAGTGAGAAAAGTTCTGTTTTCCTTCCATTTTCTCTTATTCTTCATATTGATTTTAATCTTTGATCATGATTAGCTAAGACTCTTAATCTAGGGTTGATGATGAAACCATATTCGACCTTTTAGAAACATAAGTTATTTGGTTAATTCTTTAAATGTGATTTAATGTCTAAATTGTTTTTAATTTGTCAAGTCGATTATCTTTTCACTATCTATGCTTTTAGGTTTGATGCATCGTGCTTAGGTTAAATCCTTTGACGATGCATACTTATTGATTGATAGATAGTAGTTTGGAAATTCATTTCTCAAAATAAAACAATTACAATTTCATGAGTTAAACACCGATTTTATCGAAAAACATCTCCCGGAATCAGGATAGTTCATTATCCAAAATTCTGAGTTATATGAAAAGAGAATTTATTAGATATTGATTCTAAAAGTGATTTTATTGTGTGGATTCCAAAACCCTAGGCTTTCTCCCCCATTTGAGTTCATTTTCATTTCCGTAATTTTATTTATTTTATTTTAAAAACCAAAATCAAAACCATTTTCAAAATCGTCTTACTTCCAAGTCTTAGAATAGGTTTCACTTAGTCTCTGAGGAACGAACCGGTCTTACCGGAAATTATTACAACTTGACACCCGTGCACTTGCGGGTGTAGACCTATTTAGGGTAACCTTTCTAGGCCCATCAACCTGCAAGATTTCCTCCCTTCCTTTCACTAGGGGGGTGTAGGTTGTGAAGTCAGCCCTGGGTCTCCTGCTTCGCTCTCGGTCCCTGGGTGGCCTGACTTCCTCCCGTTCTCTTTTTCGGGGGCGTTCACTTTCGTAAGGAATGTTGGCCACATCCTTCATCCGCAAATAGTTCTTCTCTGTTCTGATAAACTGTTGTAGTCTTTCTATCAGTTCTGCGAGGCTACTTGGCTTTCTCCCCGAGATATCTTTTATTACATCATCCTGTTTGAGACCTCTCTGCAGGGCGACAAAAGCGACGTTCGATTTCTAGTCACGGACCTGTACCATAAGATTGTGAAATCTCTGCCAGTAGCTTGCTAGAGTTTCGCTCTTTCCTTGTACCACATTGAACAGCTCGTCGGTTCCTCTTTTGATACTAGTGCTTCCTCGGAAAACTTCGCAGAAAGCTTGGGCGAGCTGGTCAAAAAACTTTATTGACCCCTGGGCTAGGGCTTGGTACCATGCCTGAGCTGGCCCTTTTAAGATGGTGGCGAACACCACACACCATATATTTTGGTTGGTCATACACAAGTTCATCCTCGCAACGTAGTTGTTGATGAACACTTCTGGGTCCTCCACGCCGTGATAGTGTTCCAACATGGGACATTTGAAGTTTGCCGGTTTTTCGGACTCCAGTATTTCTCGGCAGAGAGGTGGCTGCCAAATTACTGTCCTTCCCCCTAATTTGTCCTTTCTTTTTCTCTTATTAGTTCCGCGACCTAGTGTATGAGCAATTCGCAGAGGGTAGGGTCGTCCACGCACACCTCGCCTATCCCAGCATTCTTGGGGATATAAGGTTCGTCTGGGTTTTGCCCTCCTTGTTCCCTCAAGATACTTTCCAGACGCATCTGGTCGCCTGGTTGCAGGGTTAGTGTCTCTGGTGCGTAGGTGTCGCCATGCGAGAAGAGCCTCCTCGCGTACGTCCTGAGCATTTCTTTCCTTCCATTGGGTGTTGCAGCCCTCCTGGCTGTCTCAGCTTTACGGAGGTTTTCCTCCAATCGTTTTGCCTCCTCGTTCCTTCGGAGGTAATCAGTTTTGAGTTGTTCAAGTTCAGCCGCGAGCTCGTCTGCGCTCTGAAGCATGTGGGGTGTCCCACGTGGAGTGTGCTCGTCTGAAGACATGTTTGCCTGAAGAGCTCAGGGAAGTAGTTAGTTCTGAAAAAAGTATTGAGTAGGATTCGGGTTACCGAATGTGATGATTTGCTGGAGAGATCCCCTTCCTCTAGCGCCAAATGCTGATGTCGAAAATTGGCTCCCGGTTAAATCAACATGGAAAAGGGAGTTGATGCATGACAACCTCCGTTATGATGGTATATTCTGTTAGGAGAAGTGAGATTCCTCTATTCAGCTTTGCCTCTCTGCTCTGCTTCTCCGCTCCTCTGCTCTGCTCCTTTGCTTCAGCTCCTCACTCCTTGGTCCTGTTCGTTTGTTCCCGAAGGGGAAAACCTGCAAAGGGTTCGGAAACCCCTCCGACGCTCAAGACAGTCAGGGTGCTCTTTGCAGTAAAAGAATGAATGTTGATTGATCCTTTTGGGGGCGAGTTGTGAGAACTCTGCTTTTTGGGGTGATCCTTCTGGTATGAAGAGATCGTATTTTTTGGGGAGAGAGTGCGTCTGTTCTCAAGAGACCGTGTCCTTGTGAAGGAGGATGTGGGGGGCCTTTAATAGGCGAAGTTAGGCCGACTGTGATTAGTGGCGGTGGTGAGGCGGTGGTCGCCAAACCATAATAGAAGATGATGCATAAAATGTCCAGACGTTGACCAACATCTGAAGAGTCAAAGATCAGACCTGAAGTCTCTCAAAACAGCTCGGCTTAAGGTAGCAGGACAGCTAAAACCCCTGATGGTTTACTGCACATTCCCATAACCGGGAGGTTGGCCAGAAGAAACCAGCTCTGCACAAAATACCCTTGGCATGGATAGATCAGCCCTGTGATCTCTAAAGGAATAAAGAGGGTCTCTACAGGTTCGGCCAATATCTTACGCCAAGAACTGGAGAGATATCAGCGTTGCGCAACCTAAGGACTTGATCCCGGACTTTCCAGAAAGATCTCAGTCGGTTACACATCTTGAAGTGTTTAAGCCCGGTTGGACTCCACGTATGTAAACGAGGAAACTTCTCCTTTGGAGTCTATCACTCCGGCAAAATATCAACGAAGTATCATTGAACTTAGGAACTTTCACTTATCAAAGATCCGGGATAGACTCGAAGAGAAACCCTAGATACGCAAAAGAGGTATCTTCTATTACGATCTGGCTGCCACCGCCTCACCACCGTACTAAGGACAGTCGGCCTACATTCGCCTATAAAAGGCCCCCCACATCGTCTTTCAAAGGACACGACCTCTGGAGAACAAAAACACCATCTCTTCCAAACATACGATCTCTTCTCCCAAAAAGATCACCCAAAATTCAGAGTTCTCATAACTCGCCCCCCAAAAGAATCAATCAATATTCGTTCTTTTACTGAAAGAGCAACCTGACTGTCTTGAGCGTCGGAGCCGTTTTCGAACCCTTTGCAGGTTTTTCCCCTTTGGGAACAGACGAATAGGAGCAAAGAATAAGGAGCTGGAGCTAGGAGTCTGGAGCTAGAGCAAGAAGCAGGGAGCAGAGAAGCGGAGCAGAATAGAGAAGTAGAGCTGAACAGAGGAATCTCACCTCTCTAAACAGAATATTCCATCATAACGAAGGTTGTCATGCATCAACTCCCTTTTTCATGTTGATTTAACCGGGAGCAAATTTTCGACATCCGCATTTGGCGCTAGAAGGGGGTCTCGAACCTTCGAATCATCACATTCGGTAACTCGAATCCTACTCAATACTTTTTTAGAACTAATCACCTTTTCCTAAAGACCTTCAGGCAGACATGCCAGCAGAAAAACAAACACCCGGTGAAGACCAAGAAGATCTTTATACCTGATAATGATCTCAGCAGCTCTCGAGCGGCTCAAGGTTGAAAGAAGGAAACAAGAAGAGAGAATAACAGAACTTCAGAGCAACCTAGAACTAGCAGAAACTAGGTTGAAATCCCTGCAAGGTAAAAATCCCGGAACGGCGGACGATCTGAGGGGTCCCACATTCCCAGGAATAGGATCGCTCTCAGAGACGAGAAACTTTACTAATCTCACCCAAGCCCTCCTCAACGCGTTCGGAAAGCCTTCAGACGAAAGGGCAACCAACTTAAGTCAAAAAAGCCAGACTGATAGCCAGGAAGCTCGAGACACGACCCTAGCAGTGACAGCAATCAGACACCTGACAGTACTGGCGAAAGAGCTCGGCGAAAGAGCTCGGCGAAATATCAGAAACTCTGATGAGAATATTCACCGAGGCGGAAACGGAATCCGAATCCGAGGGTGAAGAAAGTGTCAACATCATAACTGGAGGGCCAACTCAAGCAGAGAACAGAAGTAACAAACGACGACGAAAGGGTCTAGAGTTCACGATGGTATGAAACGAGGCCACACCTCCGATAATGTTCACTAATGATGACCTGAAAGGAGTAATCACACCTCACGCAGACCCCCTAGTGATAACAGCGCTGGTTGCCAATCGAAGGCGTATCCTAGTTGACACGGGAAGCTCCACAGAGATCATAGGCCGAGCATGCCTCCAAAAGCTCCAGGTGAGAGCACATCACACCGAAACTTATGACCGTTACTTGACAGGTTTCGGCGGAGATCGACTACGAGCTGGGGGAAAGGTCACTTTACCCATACTCATCGGAGAAGAAACGACCAACCGAGCACTAATGATGGAGTTCATGATCATCGACGAATTAAACGCGTACAATATTATCCTGGGAAGGAACTTCTTGAAGGAATCGCGAGCTGTGATCTCTTTGAACCACTTAACTCTGAAATTCCCAATTCCGGGAACAAATCTGGTAGGAACAATAAAAGGAAATCAAGCAGCAACCAGGGAATGTTATGCCATTTCAGCTCGACACTGTCGACGGCCAGCAATGGTCCCCACCCTTTCGAGCAGTGGAAAAATCATTGACTTCGATCACACCGTAAACATGCAGGAATAGCGCCACCAAGGTCAGTATTGCTCATACAGAGTACCTACATATATATATTATTTTAGCCGCTAGGCAAGAAAAGTAGTGTTACTAGCTACATATTTTATCTACATATATACATTTATATATATTACTTTTGCCTCTAGGCAAGAAAAGTAGCGCTGCTCGCTACATATTTTAACTAGTAAAATAAAATATTTTCAGCAACTAGCTACCAATTTTATCTAGCAAAATAAAATATTTTTAGGAGGAGTCCTAATTAAACTCATCTCGCTCTGAATCGAGCAGGTAGCCCTGACAGCGAAAGCCACGACCAGGGGACCTAAAGGCAGCCTTGGTAGGTGAGAGCAGCGACCAAGGGCCCTAATTTAAATAGCCCTGCTAAGCGAAAGCCACGATCAAGGACAGGATAGCCTCTGTAGCTACGACGACAACCGAGGGCCCTAAGAAGCAAATCTAGTTAAACTGAACTTTGCTCGAGTAAAAACCGACCCCTCACCAAGGTCCTAAGGAGAAGTCCTAGTTACACTGATCGGCTCAAGCCGGCAAAGGAGGTAGCTCCGGTAGCCACGGCTGCGATCTGAGGCCTCACAAGGAGGAGTCCTAGGTAAACTCAACCCTTTACTCGAGTGAGACGTGGTCCATGTGGATCCCCAAGGAAAAGTCCTAATTAAACTACCGCCCCGATGAAGGTGACCGGTGGTATAAGGAGAAGTCCTTGCGAAACTATCCATGCTCAAATGAGGAAGACAGCCCTGGTAGCTAAGGCCACGACCAGGGGCACGGGAGGAGTCCTGGCGAAAAGTAGTCGTGCCCGCACCGACGTAACCAACTCTAGTAGCCCAAGCTACGACCAGAGATCTAAGAAGAAGTCCTAGTTAAACTAGCCAAGCTCAAGCTGGCGAAACCAGCTCTAGTAGCAAAAGCCACGACCAGAGGCCTAAGGAGAAGTCCTAGTTAAACTAGCCAAGCTCAAGCTGGCGAAACCAGCTCTGGTAGCGAAAGCCACGACCAGAGGTCTAAGGAGAAGTCCTAGCAAAACTAGCCAAGCTCAATCTGGCGAAACCAGCTCCGGTAGCAAAAGCCACGACCAGAGGTTTAAGGAGAAGTCCTAGCGAAACTAGTTGTGCTCAAGCCAACGAAACCAGCTCTAGTAGCGAGAGCAACAACCAGAGGTTCAAGGAGAAATCCTAGTTAAGCTAGCTCAAACCGGCGACGTCGGCTTTGGTAGCGAAAGCCATGATCAAAGGACCAAGGAGGAGTCCTAGTGAAACTAGTTATGCAAAGACAGCTCTGGAATAGACAAACCGGAGGCAGAGCTAAAAACTCTAACACTATTCTAAACTTTTTACACAGGTCTAACTTGGGTTCTATTTTGCAGAGGGAAATAGTAAGCTTAGAACATGCTAGACTAGGTCTGAAATTGTTTCTCTTACAGGTGCGTCCATTCGGAGCATGCGTAGTAAGCCTAGGAAATTGCATTAGTAAGTTAGGATGGACTAAATGTATTCTACTATGGGAGGTTCTTATATGTGCAGCAGCAAGATATGGAAGCAAATCAAAACCATTAAGATTAAAACAGAAAAAAGCCATTGTATCAAGATCACCATTCGGACAAGAAAAGGAAGAGCATCCAGAAGACGAAAGAAAAACAACTACGGTTCTTCACTAGAAAGGATAGGACCAGAATGACCATCAGGACCAGGAACGGAGGAAGCAGAGCCTTCGTCGGAATCATCACCCACATGGACAACAGAATTGGTGACCTCCTGGTCCCACTCGTCCTCACTAAAGGCAAAGTCTTCCTCCAACCCTCGATCAACAACGGCGGCATTGACAGACAAGGCGACTCGCTCTTTATCAAGATGACGCAGGGGAGTAGTTTCCTTAGGAACATAGAAACGACGAGCTGCATCCCAAGCAACCTGAAATGCGGATTTACGTTACCGCCTCAAGATCGCCGAGAACTCATCCCCCTCTTTAAAAGTCGTTATCACCCTCTGACGGCTCACATCGGTCATCTCAAGGATGTTCTTGTAAGAAGCTTGAAGAGCGGCCTTATCTTTGTCCCTCTGCTGAATCAGAGTAGCCTCCTTCTCCTGAAAGGCTTGAAGCCTCTCTTCCAGACTAACAACACGAGCATCAGATTGAGAAGACCGAAGTTCAGCACTGGTTCTAGATTGCTCCGCTTCCAGCTTTCACGAATCTCGTTCAGCGGAGACAATCTTCACGTCGTTGGCTAAAATCTCAGCTTCAACTTTGTAAGACAAGGCATCCTTGTCGGCCTTCGCAAGCTGGGATTCTAGGCGCTCGATCGAGGATAACTGAGATGCGACATTGTGATTAACTTGATAACTCTGAAAAAGGCAAAGAAGATACGCAAGATTGGGAAAGAGAGCATAAGGAAGAAAAGAAGACAGAAAAGTAGCGCTAGAAGTACCTCATTCTAAAAATACAAATAAAGACTATCGATCAGGGAGGACACACGATGGGGGACATCTTTCGGCAGAGAAGACACCTTCGCCGATAAATCTAGGCCGGACAAGGACTTCCCTTTGCCGGCCAAGGAATGAACACTCGCCCTGGTCCTGGAAGCAACAGCACCACGACTGATCAGAAGAGGAACTGGAGGGGAAGAGCTGGTAGCAACCAGAGGTGAAGCCGGACCAACAGGTTTCCGAATAATGACACCAGTCATACTCCTTTTACCCGAAGATTTGTGATGCAGACGCATCCGGCTTGGGCCCACAGGACTGTGGCCTAATCGGCCAAGCTAGAAGTTTAGAAAGAGTCCTAGTTTAGTATGATTCATAATGAATCTAGGTTTAGGAAATTACCCTATGTTAGTATCTCTAATATTTAGGAATCCTAGTTTGAGTCTATCTAGGAAAGTTTAATATCCTATAAAAGTAGGTCTAGTCTGTCTTTATGTTCATATTGAAGAGAAAAACCCCTTGAAGTTTAATAAAGTTTAGTTTATTTACAGTTATTTACCGTTCTTCGTTTATTTACATCGTTCTTCTTTTAATTCCGCTGCATCTACATCAATTTGGTACGAGACTTTTTCACACCAGAAGAAGACGGCATGTCATCAGTCCTACTCCATTTTCCAAAGAAAGCTGAAAAAAAGAAAGAGATCAAGGAAATCAGACGTATAAAGAATACCAAAAAGAAAAGAAGGGAAAAGAGACATCTTCAAACCAAAAGTTACTAGGCACATAAGGGAGCTTCTTTTGCTGATAAAGAGCCTGCAGATCAGCAACGCTCTCAGGAATAAGACCCTCCTTGTCTCTGACTAAAGCATTTAAGGCCGCTAGACACTTGACATCTCCTTCATCAGGAACAAGAGTCGGACGGGTATAGGAATGATCAGGCGAACGAAAATCATATTTTTCAGTCACAAGAGATAAACGAACGAAGAAGAACCTACCCTTATAAACCTTCGGAATAGTCGGAGTAGAGAAAAACGGACCGACGCGAGAGGAAAAATAATGCCAACATTTGTCGATGGATTTAAGGGAAAAAGTCTTATCAAAAGCAAACAAGCTCGCCTTCTCACCATGATGAAGACAAAGGAAGTAAAACACCATAATGGTCATAACGGCGTTGGGACTCATCTGAAAGAGTCGCAATCCATAAAAGTTCAACAAATCGACAAGAAAAGCAGGGAAAGGAACCACCAACCCTAGATTGAAGAAAACCTCATATACGCCACCACGACGATCATCGGAAAGGTAGATCTTATCATTAGGAGAAGGCAAAAGGAGTTCGATGGAAGAAGGAATCGCATGATCACTTCGAAGAGTGTCAAGATCACCTTGAGTCATCTGGCTCGAGAAGCGGTGTTGACCAGCTAAATCAGCAGCGGGAGAAGAAGTTGTCATTTTCTTGAAACGGAACAGAAGAGGAAGGAGAGCACCACCCAAGAAATGAAGAACTGATTAGATGAAGAAAGAAAAAGAAAGAGATAGGAACAAATCCGGAGACTTAAAAAGACTCAGCTTGAGGGTTAAGGCTAACACACACCGAGCCAATGGGAAAGATACACGCGGTAGCAGTCACAGCTGGAAAAACCCTAAACATCTCTTCAATCAATAGCTAGAGACAATCGACGGTCCAGATTAGCCCAAAGATGGCGTTAGGAATTAATAGAACCCTAGGGAACGTACTCACTTTCCCACAAGCGAGATACCACGTGTCCACGCATGCCAAAAATGCTACCCTGAATAGCAATTCAGAGGGATCAGCGTCGAAAACAGGCAATTAGAGAATCAAATCTGTGACGTCACAAAATCACGCATGGAAAGGAATTAATTACTTGCGCAGAAGACGAAACGTGCCTTGGAATAATAAGTCACATGTCAGAGCACAGCAGGGTCAGCTCCGGTAAAGCTAACAATCAGTCGAAGAAAATCTCCAAGTCATAAACATCAATCAGCTCTGGAGTACTGACAGTAAGACAGAGCTTCACCAAACAGCTACAGTCCAGGTAAGACCCGAAGAGCTTTAGATACAGCTCTGGGACAGGTAATGCTTTCGACTTTCTGGCCTTCAAAGTAAAACACACGAGTTACTTCTGCTCCTTAGTATCTCTACTTTCGACTAAGGAGTGGCGGGACTCATGATGATGCATAAAATGTCCAAACGTTGACCAACGTCTGAAGAGTCAAAGATCAGACCAAAAGTCTCTCGGAACAGCTCGGCTTAAGGCAGCAGGATAGGTAAAACCCCTGATTGTCTACTGCACATTCCCATAACCGGGAAGTCAGTCAGAAGAAACCTGCTCTGCACAAAATACCCTTGGCATGAATAGATCAGCCATGTGATCTCTAAAGGAATAAGGGGGGTCTCTACAGGTTTGGCCCACATCTTACGCCCAGAACTGGGGAGATATCAGCGTTGCGCAACCTAAGGACTTAATCCCGGACTTTCTAGAAAGATCTCAGTCGGTTACACATCTTGAAGTGTTTAAGCCCGGTTGGACTCCACGTATCTAAAGGAGGAAACTTCTCCGTTTAGAGTCTATCACTCCGGCAAAATATCAACGATGTATCCTTGAACTTGGGAACTTTCACTTATCAAAGATTCGGGATAGACTCGAAGAGAAACCCTAGATACGCAAAAGAGGTATCTTCTATTACGATCTGGCGGCCACCGCCTCACCACCGCCACTAAGGACAGTCGACCTACATTCGCCTATAAAAGGCCCCCCACATCGTCCTTCAAATGACACGACCTCTGGAGAACAAAAACACTATCTCTTCCAAACATACGAACTCTTAACTCAAAAAGATCACCCAAAACTCAGAGTTCTCATAACTCGCCCCCCAAAAGGATCAATCAATATTCATTCTTTTACTGCAAAAGAGCAACCTGACTGTCTTGAGCGTCGGAGCGGTTTTCGAACCCTTCGCAAGTTCCCCCCCCCCCTTTGGGAACAGACGAACAGGAGCAAAGAATCAGGAGCTGGAGCTAGGAGTCAGGAGCTGAAGCAAGAAGCAGAGAGCAGAGAAGCGGAGCAGAACAGATAAGCAAAGCTGAAGAGAGGAATCTTACCTTTCTAAACAGAATATTCCATCACAACGGAGGCTGTCATGCATCAACTCCCTTTTTCATGCTGATTTAACCGGGAGCCAATTTTTGACATCAGCAAAAGTTACCTCTTCTGCGTATCTAGGGTTTCTCTTCGAGTCTATCCCGGATCTTTGATAAGTGAAAGTTCCTAAGTTCAAGGATACTTTGTATATATTTTGCCGGAGTGATAGACTCTAAAGGAGAAGTTTCCTCCTTTAGATACGTGGAGTCTAATTGGGCTTAAACACTTCAAGATGTGTCGCCGACTGAGATCTTTCTGGAAAGTCCGGGATTAAGTCATTAGGTTGCACAGCGCTGATATCTCCCCAGTTTTGGGCGTAAGATATGGGCCCAACCTGTGGAAACCCCCCTTATTCCTTTAGAGATCTCAGGGCTGATCTGTCCATGCCGAGGGCGTTTTGCGCAGAGCTGGTTTTTTCTAGCCGACCTCCCAGTTAAGGGAATGTGTGGTGGACCATCAGGATTTTTATGTCCTGCTGCCTTAAGCCGAGCTGTTCCAAGAGACTTCTGGTCTGATCATTGACTCTTCAGACGTTAGTCAACGTCTCGACATTTTATTCTTTTGTATAACAAAAGACATGTTTATGACGATAGAATTACACTCGGAGTATACGTCTCTTTAGCCTCTCACGCATTTCTCCGAACAATTACTATACAAATCTCGCAAAACACAAAAGTTTCTGTACAATAGTAAATGAAAGTTAAATTGAAATAAAGTAATAAATCTGAAATGCCAAAACTACAAAAGAAACAAACCTGACAAAAGGTTTATACTATTTATCTTATGGAACAAAATTTCCATAAGATAAGTCGAAGCACCAACAACTCTGTCTTTTGACCACCACCCCATTACTAAATCCACTAATTCTTCTACTGAAAATAATTTAACTCAAGACTGATATTTGTATCAAAAATATTAAGAATCCTAGCCAATGAATGAACATCAAACATACTTAAGCAACAAAAAAAAACCTTAAAAAGTGGAATCATATTATACTCGTAGCTACTTCAATAATAAAAAACCATAAGCAATTTCCTACATTAACGAAATCAAAAGGAAAACGATTACCTTGCTAAAATAACTGATCAAAATAAACAATTACCTTGCCAAAATGATGAAGAAATGTTGCCAGCTGAACCCTTCAATGAGTAAAAGGATTTGTTTATGAAGGACAATAAAAAAGACAGGTTGAATACCATCTGAAACTGCTATGGTTAAACTAAAAGGTTTTTAGAACCTATTTTTTTTTTTAGAATAACTTCATCGATCAATAACAAATAAGAGGTTACATAATGAAGCTAAGACAATAGACCATTTCACAGACCCAAACAAACCTAGGGACTGAAAACAGATATTCGCAGAATTAAGGGACTAAAGCTAAGGCAGCAGCCTCATGGGCATTTGTGTTTTCAGCACGCGGGATAGAGCAGAAGTAACACCATGTGAGGGATGACACCTGTTCCCCTATTTCAAGGATTAGGGTTTTTATCCTCCAAGGGACAAAATCCCCACCGCGTTAATGCATCAATAACTATCCTTGAGTCTCCTATAAAAAGAACTTTGTGAAACCCTAGTGCTTTAACAAGTTTGGTTGCCTCTAACAGAGCTTTGCCTTCACTCTCCAGTGCCGAACGGGAGGTAATTACTTTCCCTTCTTGCACCATTACTTCTCCATTAAAGCTTTTAATCACCATACCTACAGCAGCCCCCTGGTTTCCAAAAGCCCCATCGAAGTTGACCAAAACTGCATCTTCTGGTACAGACAGTGGTGGTGCCTTATATATGTTAGATGAGTCAACCCCAGTTAGTTGTCCTTCGTTACTCACTTTCATGGCTTTGTTATGGATGCTAGGAAGATGGAGAGAGATCAAAGGTGCAGACGTTAGGATTTTGAAAAGAGGAGAATGACACGCACATAAGAGATAAAAAGGAGTTAGGGGGTTATTGATATTAATTAATAGAATTTGAATAGAATTTGATGAGCAATAAATCACCACATTAATTCACGTCATTAGTGTTAGGATTTGATTAGAAATTAGAGGGATCTAAAGGTTACAATTGGAATTAAACCCACATGGACGGTCATGATCTTTAACGGAAAAGAGTATGAAAGATGAATCTCAACTGCTCTTTAAATAACGTAATTAATGAATTTTCAACGTTAATATATTTCAATCAAAGAATCCAAAGGCTCGTATTAGTGTTGATCTGGAATAGACGGTTAGATTTATCTCATTATTTGCCCCAGACAGCATTTTTCAACTCTCTGTCTGTCCTAGTCAGCACTCTTCATTCTGTTTTATATAATAGATATGACGTGCAAATGTTTATTGTACTCGCCTAACTATTTATTTATTTTTGAGAAGATAAAATAGTACACTGATTAACAAGAATAATACAAAGCAATGGTAGAAGCTTGGAGGCTAACTCAAATTATCCTCCATGTCAAGTCTCACTTGGGTTCCCCTTTCCTAGATGTCAATTCAAATTGTCCTCCATCCTCCCTTCAAAAGACACATCTAATACAAGGGATGGGCCAATAGCACCCGTTCAAACTTTCGTTAGCCCTGATGATGAGATTGACTAAGATCAATCTCTTTTGACCTCGAAAATCTACTGGCACTTGGGCACAGATCGATCTGTACGAAATCAAAAGCAAAGCTTCGAATTCGGATGAGTCCAACAGATTTCAGACAGAACAGTTTCTATCTTCAATTGAAATTCATTCCTGAAATTCCTAAAGTGGACATCAATTGCTTAATACTTGAATTTTTGTGCTTGATAGGACTGGGATCAATGTTCACCTAAGTGTCTAGGTTATATGCTACTGGATTTGATACTATACTCCCCCCGTCCCAATTTGTTTATAGTTTTAGGAAATTGAACTTAATAAGAAAAGCTTATTTAATGATGATAATTAAAATTACTTTACAAATTATCCCTATTCGATGTAAAATATTCCTTGAGAATAACATTAGTAGAAGTGTAGAACCAATTAAAAGAGAAGGGTAGTTTTCAAAATGTGATTATATTAGTAATTAAATGAATGTTATATAAGGAAAGTTAACAAACATTTTGGGACATCCATAAAAGTAATAACAACCAAACAAAATGAAAGGAAGGGAGTATATGGTTTGTGATCACGAGGAGATGGTTGACCCAGACATTCATGAAAAATGTTAAATCAAAACAGACTGAGAAGATGAGAAGTCTTACTTAGGTAAATGAGAACTTGTGAATTTCTATGAAAAAAAAGAATAAAAGAATAATTAGACAGCCAATGAAGAAGAAAAAACCCTTTATTGTTCCATCTGATTCGATTACTATCTCTCTCTTTGTATATGATTTCAAAGGATTTCCTGTTTTCAAGGGTTAATAGGATATGTGGTATAAGACGAATCGAGATGAAGAGATACGACGATGAAGATGTGTCCAAGCAAAGAGATACGTGTGTAACACTTATGTACGTGACGAGTCAAAAAGACGAGATCTGACGATCAAGAAGAATTCAGAATATTCCAAGATATTTGAAGATCCATAATATTAAGTTTAATATATTTGGAATATCTCTTGTAGTATAACTAGTATTATTATTAGATATTTATATTATTTCCTAATTTAGTTAGTAGAAACTAGAAAACCCTAATGTCTCTACAAATAGAAGAGGGTTGTAAGAATTTAAATCATCGAGTTATGTCTGACCAATGTAACCGTTCAACCGCACAATTGTATGTGGTGATTATTAATGAAACAATTTTTTCTCTGTGGATGTAAGTTGTAAATATCCGACCGAACCACGTTATATTATTGTGTCACTATTTAAATTTATATCTCCGATTATTATATAATCGTGAACTTAACAAGGGTAATTGTTGTCATGACATGGAGAAGTTGCAAACCGAATTAGCACGAGTTTTTTGACATGAACAATAATTATGAAACGTTTGCTACTTATTTTGAGTACTAGTTTGATCAAAACAGCTAACTAAACCGTTTAGAAGTATGTATCCTATTATGGTACAATAAAGAAATAAATTTATAAAGTCACGGTCTCTTGCAATCTTGGCGGGCCGAGTGGCTATTCGTCCTATGGTTAGCCTCAACATCAAATAGTGTTTGAGTTACCAGAGAAAAAAAAGAAGAGCAATTTTTTTTTTTAGTTTGAAGGTCGCCGAAAAATTTGGTCGGTCGGCGACTTTCATTAGAGAAGATGACGAGGTGGCGAGAGAGATGATGTGGAGGAGAGAGGTGATGAAATGGAGGAGACATGAGGTGTCTTTAATGGTTTTAAAATAAGTTCCATTTTGGCTCCCTAGTTTGTTCTAAGGAACTTTTTTCGGAATTAACTCATGTTTAAAAGGGGGTCAATTTTAAATTTATAAAATCACTTTTATAACATGAGCGATTATGGAAACAAAAAAATTATCTATTAAAGTTAACTGGCGGTGTTAACAAAAAGAGACTATTTTTAAATTTACGAAAAACAGAAGGCCAAAAAAGAAGTTTGTCACAAAGTAGAGTGTCAAAAGGAAATAACTCATAGTGTTTTTGATCATATAATGAGGTAAGTTCGAGAGACCATGAATCTATCACCATCCCTCTGTCAATTCTTTCTTGAATTGGACAAGGTGGCTATTGCCTATTACCGCCATGTGAACGGGTCCCTTGAAAAGGAGTATGTGATCCTCCACAACACTAATGTTCAAATATCTTGGGAAGGAACTAGTGATTTTGGATAGTTTTTCCAAACATGTTTTTTTAGTCAGTCGGCGACCTTCATCAGAGAAGATGGTAATATGGCTAGATAGATGATGAAGTGGAGGAGAGATGAGGTGTCTTTAATGTTTTTAAAATAAATTCCATTTTGACCCCCTAGTTTGTTCTAAATAAGTTGGAATTTTTTAGACATTAAAAGCAGACCAATTCTGAATTTACAAAATCACTTTTATAACAATGGCAATTCTGAAAATACAAAAATTAAACATTAGAGTTAACTAAAGGTTTCAACAAAAAGAGTCAATTTTGAATTTACGAAAAATATGAAGCTATAAAAGAAGTTGGTCACGAAATAGGGAGTCAAAAAAGAAATAATTCATAGTGTTTTTTCATCATATAATGACGCAAGTTCCTGAGACCATGAATCTATCACTATCCCTCTGTCAAATTTTTCTTGAGTTGGACAAGGTGGCTATTGCCTATTACCGCCATGTGAACGGGTCCTTTGAAAATGAACTATCTAATCCTCCAAAGCACTAATATTCAAATATTGTGGAAAGGAACTAGTGTGGTCGGTCGGCGACCTTCATCGGAGAAGACGATGAGTTGGCGAGAGAGATGATGTAGAGGAGAGAGATGAAGAAGTGGAGGAGAGATGGGGTGTCTTTAATGGTTTTAAAATAAATTCCATTCTGGCCCTCTAGTTTGTTCTAAATAAGTTAGAATTTTTTGGAAATTAACCCATGTTTAAAAGCGGACAATTTTGAATTTACAAAACCACTTTATAACAAAGACAATTATGGAAATATAAAAATTACATATTAAAGTTAACTGACGACATTAACAAAAAAGAGTCAATTTTGAATTTATAAAAAATAGGTAGACAAAAAAGAAATTAGTCACAAATAGGAGGTCAAAAGATTAGCTCGTAGTTTTTTATCATATAATGAGGTAACTTCCCGAGACCATGAATCTATCACCATCCCTCTGTCAATTCTTTCTTGAATTGGACAAGGTGGCTATTGCCCATGTGAACGGGTCCCTTGAAAAGGAACTATCTGATCCTCCAAAATACTGACTAATATTCAAATATCTTGAAAAGTAACTAGTGATTTTGGGTAGGGGTGGGAATCGGTTCGGACGGGCGGGAAACGGGCACTAAGTCAACCGGTCCGGGCGGAACGGGCATAAGTCTTAAGTGTCCATTCGGACATCCGGACAAAACAGGCGGGCATTTCGGATTTTTCTCTAACAAAGTGTCCGTCCGTGACCGTTTTTATAGTCGGGCAAACCGGGTATCGGTCGGTCGGGCACCGGTTACTAATGAACAAATAAAAAAAAAATTATCAGAAATTAAAAATGTTTAGTAACTAAATACAACTTTCTAAACTCCTACTTTACAATTCCAAAAAGTATATGAATACAAAATTAAAAGATAATCATTGAAATTTCTCACGGATTACGATCGGTTGTATTCTTCTTCACATGGATTACGATCGGTGAATGGTGGGTTCTACGGTGTATTGTGGGTTCAAGGGTTACTGATGAGATATTGAGATTTTGGAGGAGAGAGAAAAAGTAGAGAAGTAGAGAAGTGAAGATAAGATTAAGAAAAGTGAGTTCTAGGGTTATATATTTTTACTCTTGAAATCTAACAGTTGTAGGCTTGTAGCTAATCCTACAAATCTAAAGGCTTAAAATCAATCATATAGGCGGGCGGGTATAACGGGTAGGATAAACGAACGGGTATGGACGGATTCGGTCGGGCGGACAATATAAGTGGGCGAATTCGGTCGGACCACCGGGTAAGGACCTATGCCCGCGTCCGTCCGCTTAAGCTCTTTCGGTCGGGCGGGTACGGACCGATTCGGACAACGGACGGTCACGGACGCTTCGGACTCGGGCGGTCGTGGGCGGATTCCTGGTTTCCGGACCAAAATCCCACCCCTAATTTTGGGTAGTTTTCCTAACTTTTCTCCGCTTATCAGTGTGACGGACTATATTAGGTTGGACTAATGAATTCATTGGGATGAGATATTTTAGTTATGTGTGTATTAGTGGTCGAAAGTCTTTCTTCTCAGTTAATTATTTTTATGTATTTGTTGGTAGTCTTTGTAACCTAATTTTATACCAACGGGTAGTGGCTGATCCATGTGTGGCCATAGGGTGGTCTATAGACCCCCTCAACTTTTACGAAGAAGTATACGATACTTGATTTTTTTTTTTTTAATATTATAATTATTATTTGACAATAAGTAATTTTATGTTTCAATCTTAAGCAATAGTTGATGGTGGCTCAATGGATAGAGGGTTTTCTAACTGCCCTTGCAGTAGCGAGTTTGAACACACATTTTTTATTCCGTCTATTCCACATACATAACTTGGTCGTTGGTGGATTGGTTAATCTTGGGCCAATTTTTAGGTGGACTATGTAAGTTGCGGGTTCAATTCCCACAACTGATTTTTGTAGTGTTCTTTTATTTTTTTGAGATTTTGTTTTTGTTGTGTAAGTTTAGGTTTTTTGGGTTACTAAAAAAATTGACTAAATCTTCTTAGGATTTTTTTAATATACCTTCAACTGAATTTCTAACTATTAATTTTTCAATAAAATATTTATTATTTACTTAAGTTTTTGTGATTGTAGGTTTTGAGAAGGGCGTACTAATTTTTAGACCCCTCCGAAAGTAAATTCTGGATGCGCCACTGTCAAAGGGACCATGTGTTCAAGTAGTTGGTCTTTCTCTTCTTCTATGTTTATTAGTATCGGGTAAAAATCTTCACAAAATGAATCTCAGAAGTCGGAGGGGTTAAATCTTATGCTAGTCCTATATATAAATATATATACCCATAATTGAAAAATAAAAAGGAAAAAACAAATCATGTTTGATTAGTCTATTTTTGTTTTTGTTTTCCACGTAAAAAGATAAGAAGAAAATAAAAACCCTAATATATTTGGTCGTGTATGTGATAAAGAAAGAATGAGAGTTCACTTTTCATAGGAAGAAGACAAAGGAATAAGAAGGGAGGAGAGGTATCCACTTTCAACCCAAGTGGGAAGGAAAGAACAAACAACCAAGCTTAGCTAGCTTGAAAAAATAAAAAAGAAAGAAAGTAGAAACATCCCTCATTTGTTTTTCTCCTTCAACAGTTCTGCCTCTTCACTTTTGCCCCCCAATCAACTCTTATTATTGCAACAACTCATTGTTGTACTACCTGTACCCCTCTCTCTCTCTCTCTCTCTCCCTGCAGAATAAATTAATTGGTTGAGTTTTTAACACCCATTCATGTTGTACGGCAAACATGGTTCCACGTAGCTTTGGAACTTTCAAAAACACTGTTTGGCCCAAAACTTAGGGTCATTACAGACATCGTGATGGGTGGCTCCAAGTGAAGAGACCATGGAGAGTGAAATGTATCGACTAATTGAAAACGACCACATCACCGCAGTCGGTTCTAATTCTTTCTAATTCTTTGATCATGTAACGTTAATCAAGAAATTTTATTTGATATAGCTTTTACCTATTTCTATACACTTACATGATATTACAAGGGTTTCATTGGCAAGACGTTAGAGCATTTCCAATGCAAGACTCCTACAAATTCTAAACGTTAAGTGTGAAAATTAGATTTTTAAACGATTTTTTCCTGCATGTTTATTTAGATATACTCAATCAGAAAATCTTTTCATTTCAACACTCAAGAGAAACTCTAGAGCTTATATTTTAACCATAATATTAATTGGTTTGGTTATGTGACACTTAGAGATCTTCAAAATGACACTCTAAATTTAGAGTGTCTTCGTAAGGATATACAAAATAAACTTTACCACATCATTTTAGAGATTTGTTTTGAGTTTTGCATTGAAGGTGGTTTTTAAAGAAGAACTTTAAAAATTCTTATGCGACACTTTAAGTTTTAAAGTTTGAGTGTCGCATTGGAGATGCTCTTAACACATGAAATAAGCTTAAATATTCTCTCCGTCTCAAAATTAAGAGTCCCACATTGGTAATCCAACTTATTTTCATATTTTTTTCTTCTTCCAGGTCTACCCTTATTTATTTGACAACTTTTGTTGAAGTAATTCAAGGATTATAATTATCATTCTAGAAGTACATGTAACTTTTCTTGAATTAATAAACTTTTCTTGGAGTAATTAAAAGATTACAAAGAAAAACCAAGTTTTGTATTGGAAAATGTCAAATATCTTAATTAACTTAATTAATGCACCATATATTAAAAATATCAAAGAAAATGTATAATGGAAAAGTAAGGGATTTTATAGGTGGTCAATACGTTAACACCCGTTTTTCTTATATGGACAACTATCTTATGTGGACAACCAAAATAATTAATTTTTTTTATATGGACACCAGTTTCTAAAGGGATAACTCTCTATTATTTTCACTCAAGTCCTCTTAGAATTAGATGTATTATTTTAACACCTCCCTCTTTTCTCCATAAATCCTAAGTAAGTTTGGTCTTCTTCTACTACTTCATCTTCATGATCAACCCAAAATTCTAGAGAGAGAATTTTCTTGGAGAAGATTATGACATCAAACAAAGGGAAGGGAATTGCTCAAGGATACTCCTAACTAGAAAGATCAGATCTAAAAGCCCTAAAACCCGTTAAACTTTTAAAACCTAGAAATCAAAAATTTCAAAACCCTAGATTTTTTGTACAAACAAGTAGAGTTGCTCATGCTTCGTGGAAAATCGACAAAACACGAGAGATCTTAACTTTTGACTTTTTGTAAAGAAAAAATTCAGACTTGCAAATTTCGTATGTTTCCCACGAAAATTTGGCAAGACAGAAGGTAACTTGCCACGAAAATCTAGCATATTTTCGTGGATTTCCCACGAAATTCTGGGAATTTCTTCTTCACTTCGAATTTTTGTCTTGAAATCGTTTTGTATGCTTTCAAACTACCCAAACGAAAATACAAAATAAAATTAAAAAAGTTAGAGTTTTACCTCATCAATGTAGGGTTTGATTAAAACCCATCTAGGGTTTGATAAAAAACAAAGGGAAGTGCACAGTCTGATGGGAGGCGTGTCAGATTATTTTTCAGAAATTTTCGAGTTTCCCAAGAATTTTTCGATGACCGTTTCGTAAATTTCGAAAAGAAGAAGGGTGTTTCGGAAATTCCACCCCCAACCTGACTTGTTGGACCTGCCCCTCATTCTTTATCTGCAGTGGGTCTGATACATATTGTTGGGCTGGTTTTGGGCCTTTTACCCAATCCCTCGAGGCAAAACAGGATTGACTCTCTAATTGAAACAAGAAAACGAACAAAATAATGATGGAGGTGTTGCACGGAAGGGGGCTTGAAACTCGGACGTTTGATGCATAGGGCGAAGACCAACTACTGAGCTATAACTTCACTTCAATATATCTCTTTACGAAACTGTAGAAATTCTAGCATAGGCAATGGCCCTGGCTGGTCTGCCCCTATGTATACCTACTTACTTCGACTAAAAAAAGATTGGTTCTTTCTCAGAAGCAATGGTCTCATAAAACTTTTACATACTTGGATTAATTTTTATGAGTCCTAAAGAATGACCAGCTCAGACTTCAAGCTTCCCAAACATGAAAAATTCGGGCTAGCAGTTTTTTTTTGTCGAAGATATTCTGGCTAGTAAGTAGTCACGTAGGAGGAATAAATAATTTGTCTGAGATGCTTATGAAATTTGCTAATAAAAGTAATTTAGTTGAAATGATTGAAAGGGTTAATGTCATTGTCTAGAATTTCTTGTACTATAATATGAAATAAAAAAGCACCAAAAAAGTCTGGCAGCACAAAATCTAGCGCTCCTAGCTTTGAAAAGGACCGTTTGGTTGCAAAGATATATATACATATATAACTGTAAAAAGAATACATACAATAAATTTTAAGGTACAATGTGAGCAGGACCCATTGGGTGGAGTGGTTGGAAAGATGGTATTTTGTTATACAGGTTGTGGGTTATGCAAAAATATGTTACTATTTGATTATACCCGGGCCCGCCCAAGTAATTGGGAGACTCCAATGGGAGTTGAATTTGAAGGCCAATGTAAAGTATGGTAGAAAAAAACTAAATTAATTCGTAATAATGTTTTACGAGAGGATTTTTTGATTATTAACTACGAAGTCATTGCGAAGGTACTGATACATCATCAAGATAGGATAAGCACTATAACCGCCTAAAATCAAACATCCTAACTACCGGACCTAAAGTCTAACTAAACTAGAGGCCTAAAGCCCATCAAACTAACTTTTTTATCCCCAAATTCAATAATCCTTGATTTGCACTTTCATGAGGTTGAACATAGGACTTTCGTATTGCGAAGTAGATGCACACTACCACTCGTTGACTAATATTACGAGGAGATTTGAACACTTGACCGCTTGCAAGTGATGTAAATTTTTAACCACTGTGCTATAATTTGAATGAGAAATAAATTCTTAACCACCGAGCTACAACTTGAATTATGTTAAAAGTCTGTGTAGAATATAACTATTATTTGAAGTTGACATATAAAATCCAAATCAAGAGGCCCGTTATTACGTTGGGGACCAAAGAAGCCGCTATGGGCTCAGACCACCGCAAATTATACCCATATCTGAATTCATTACTAATTGCCACTTAATATAATTTGACTCTCGTTTTAAGAATACTATTTTGGTTGGAAACAGTACAAAATTGAGTGAAAATTATGAGGGAATAAAAGATTCGGTCAGATAAAATTTACCCTAATAATTTTTGGGCACTTTCTCTATTATATATGTACATATAATGTATATATTCTCTCCCTCTTTGTTTGGTGAACGGGGGGATTCTTTTGTCAGAACCCTTCGTTTGATTTTTCAGACGAAGGATCTAGGTGAAGGGTCCTTTCGCCGCAACTGGAAAAGAGATAGAAATAAGAGGGAAGAGGAGAGGAGAAGAAGAAGGAGGAGGAGGAGGAAGAGGAGGAGGAGGAGGCGGAGGAGGAGGAGGAGGAGGAGGAGGAGGAGG
>BEHA01050295.1:771243-786556 GCA_002897215.1 Eschscholzia californica subsp. californica | reverse complement strand
TTAAAATTTTAACTTTAAAAGAAAGTCAAATTGTAACTTAAATGAAGTCGATAATTTTTGCGTACCAAACAAACTTTTCGACTTTTCTACTTAAATAAGCAAAAAATAATTTATTTTAGCGTTGCCAGACACACCTTAGTTTTTTAGCTTTTGACTTTAAAGTTAAGTAACTCATATCCAACACCTCAACCGCCACAACCACGCTTTAACCACCACCACCACACCTCCTCCATTACCACAACCGCCATGTCCCAACCACCACCGCCATCGTATCTCAACCACCACCTCCACCATCATTAAACCCCTATCACCACCGCCGCCACCATCATTACACCATAACCACCACCATAACACCTCAACCACTCCCATTCCACCACCACTTCTGCCAACGTCATACCTCCTCCACCACCACAAGGCGCCATCACTACCACTGCTATCAATACCTCTTCCACAAGAGTAATCGTGAAAATATAAATAAATTCAAATACAATAAAGTATCTCTATGAGAAAAATAAAAATAAACTAGTAAATTACATTTCAAACTGATTTTTTTGACCTTTTTTTATTTAAAAACATCTTTGCCGAACAGACTTTTGATAAGTTCTTACTTTTTTGAAGTAAAAGTACTTCTACTACAAATAGAAATACTTATACTTTTTTTTTTTGGATATTGACTATAATGGTTATTACAATTATACATCGATACGATGTGATAAGTACGATAACTGCCGAAATTAAATGACCTAAAGTGCATATAAATTACTTTAATTATACCCAAGTTCAATAATCATCTTTCATCAAAAAAAAAAAAAAAAGTTCAATAATCATAAATTTGTCCTTCCATAAGATCGAACCTATAAATTACTTTAATTATACCCAAGTTCAATAATCATGAATTTGTCCTTCCATAAGATCGAACCTGGGACCTCCTCATTGCGGAGTATATGCACTTACCAACTGAGTTACCAGTTGTTGGCAAATACTTATACTTTTGGTTGGCAAAGCACACCTTAATCAAGTGTAGCCCACTAAGCGGGTCAACCCATAGCATTCTAACATTCTTTAATGAGTCGGTCCGGCCCAAGACCACATTTCGGGCCTGTCACAGAAGTGGGATATATTCGGCCCACATTTTCGACTAATTCAGAATGGAAGCTAACAAAAAAATGGAGTCACCAATTCGAAATTTCTGATTTCAGTACTAAAACCAGAGAGAGAAGAAAGACCAAATCCACCAAAAAAATATGTGGAGAAGAGGAGCAATCACACTGATCCACTCACAATTTAGAAATTGTTCTTCAACCCCTGAGATTCCAACTCTCTATTCATTCCTTCAACCCTCAATTTTTGCCCTAAAAAGGACTACTCAAGAAGAACCCTCAAAACCCCTTAATTCAACTCCTAAAACCCTAACCCTAGATAACAAAGCTGCATTGGAATCCAATCTTCAAACCTCACTTGATAATCAAAACACTGATGAGGCATGGAAATCCTTCAAGATACTCACTAGCAATTCTAATTTCCCAAGTAAGCATCTCTCAAACTCTCTCGTTGCCCATTTGTCTTCTCTTAAAGATGTCCATAATCTCAAGAGAGCTTTTGCTTCTGTTATATTTCTATTAGAGAAGAACCCAGATATACTTACTTTTGATACTATTGGAACCCTTTTAAATTCCATGAAAAATGCAAATACTGCTGCTCCTGCTTTTTCTCTGATCAAATCCATGTTCAAGAACAGATTTTTCCCACCTTTTAGCCTTTGGGGAAATGTACTGATTGAAATTAGTAGGAAAAATGGTAGTTTTGTTTCCTTTTTGAGGGTTTTTAATGAAAATTGTAGGATTTCTTTGGATGAGAAATTGGATTTTATGAAACCTGATATTGATGCTTGCAATGCTGCTTTAGAAGGTTGTTGTTATGAACTTGGGTCTGTTGATGATGCTGAAAAAGTTTTAGAAACAATGTCTGATTTGGGTGTGAGGCCTGATGAAACGAGCTTTAGGTTTCTTGCCTACTTATATTCCCTAAATGGACTTCAACACAAGATAAGGGAATTAGAGATATTGATGGATGGATTTGGGTTTTCAATTAGAACAGCGTTTTATGGTAGTTTGATTAGTGGGTATGTTAAATCTGGCAAATTAGAATCAGTTACTGAGATTATTCTGCGTACTTTGCGAGAAGGAGATGGGAAAAGTTTAAATTTTGGTGGAGAAACTTATTGCGAGGTTGTGAAGGGTTTTCTTAGCAATGGAAGTATCGTAGATTTGGCTAAGTTGATTAGCGAAGCTCAAAAGTTGGAGTCTCCTTCAGTTGGGATTGAAGAATCTGTGGGGTTTGGCGTTGTAAATGCATGTGTTAATCTTGGGTTGTTAGATAAAGCTCATAGCGTTCTTGATGAAATGAATGCGGGAGGAATTTCTATTGGGATAGGTGTCTATGCTTCGATTTTGAGAGCTTACTGTAAAGAGCATCGAACAACTGAGGCTGCACTGTTAGTAACAGAAATAACCTCTTCTGGATTACAGTTAGATGCCGGTAGTTATGATGCTCTAATTGAAGCTTCCATGGCTAATCAAGATTTTCAATCTGCATTTTCTCTGTTTAGGGACATGAGAGAAGTAGGAATATCTGACTTGCAAGCAAGTTATCTTACTATAATGACAGGTTTGACGGAGAATCATCGGCCTGAGTTAATGGCTGCTTTCTTAGACGAAGTTGTAGAAGACCCACGTGTGAAAATAGGAACCCATGATTGGAACTCAATTTTACATGCGTTCTGTAAAGTTGGGCGACTGGAAGATGCAAGAAGAACTTTCAGAAGGATGATTTTCTTACGGTTTGAACCAAATGATCAGACGTATTTGTCTCTAATCAATGGCTATGCAGCCATAGAGAAATATTTTAGTGTTTTGCTCTTGTGGACGGAGGTCAGGAAACGGGTTTCAATTAACAATGAGGGGAATGCACTCAAATTCGAGCACAGCTTGGTGGATGCTTTCTTATATGCTTTGGTTAAAGGCGGTTTCTTTGATGCGGTTATGCAAGTTGTGGAGAAAGCTCAAGAGATGAGGATCTTTGTGGATAAGTGGAGATATAAGCAGGCATTCATGGAAACCCATAAGAAACTCAAAATTGCAAAATTAAGGAAGAGAAACTTTAGGAAAATGGAATCACTTGTTGCTTTTAAAAATTGGGCTGGTCTCAGCGGATGAAATCTTGCTTTGTTTACGGACTCTTAAAGCAGCAGAAAAACGGTGGTTACAAAAGTTTCAAGCGGAGTTCTCTGAGAGAAAATATAGGCTTCAGAAAGACTTGTATGGTGAAATATGATTCATTCTGCCGACGCATATGGACGTTCCAGACAATAAATTATGAATTTATCCATGTGATAACATAAAAGGAGAAAGTTCAAGCATTTAGAAAAGATGCAATAAATTCGATATGCATTTTCTATTTCAAGATCTATATGAGATATGGCTGCTTCTGATCAAGTAAAACAACAAAATTTGGTTTTTTTTTTTGTGATCAACAGTTGGATAGTTTTGTGCAACCACGAGATATAACCAATTTACTTGGTTATCTATTTAAGCTGGTTTTTTTGCTTGAGAGTTTGAAGCAATTTCGAAATATGGAGGAACATCAAGCTATTTTGTGATTGGTATGTCATATTGAAATTGGATGAAATAGATCCCAAAGATTGTCATGGTTGTCTTAAATTTGAGTTATCATCAACTCTGAACTCTGATAAAATTACTCTGTAGTAAGCAAAACGATCAATGCAGTTGCACCTTGAGGAAGACGAAAGGATATGAAATTGTTTTAAGCTGACCCGGTAGTAGTTAGGAAGTGAAACCAAGGCTTCTTAATGGTAAGAAGAAGCTTAAGATGCAGAGATTTTCTTATGTAAAGGTAATAATATTGTTGTACTTGCTTAGAAATGAATCTCTGTGATTCCGTTTTTGAAACTTAAGAAGGTATTACTATAAGAATTTTATCATTTTTCCGTATTCCATTTTTTCATTAAATTATTCCCTAAGGTGATGAGAAAGCAATCAAAGAACAAGCTCACATGTTAGTGACTATTTTCTCCTAAGAACTCGCATGGGATTATTTCTACTTCGGGTTTTCCTCAGTTTGCTATATCTAGAAATATGGAGCATTTTTTTATTAATGTATGTCTTGCAAGTGAACCATTCCCACTTGCTGTGAGAACTATAAATAAAATCCCCACAGGTATTTCAAGATTTGAAGATCAACCAAGACAGATCACTCAAAGGCCATTCCAACCCTGACCCCAACCTGACATGAAATTTTGATTTTCTTGAGTAAATTTTGTATCTTCTTTCTATGCGTTTTTATACCAGAGTAACCATTTTTGTGTGATTTTGAGTGAAAATTTAATAGATTCACTTTCCTATTTATAGTATTTGAAAAGAGTTTGTACTTATTTGTACTAAAAGAGTTTCTACTTGTATGTGGATAAAATGTCTAACTTGTCTATTTTTTGTTTCCTCAATCAAAGCTGCTTATGTTATCTTCCCTCCCACTACTAAATTTTCTTCTTAGCCCACTAAAGGATTACTTTCAGTATCTAGGATTCAATCATTTTACTTGGATGTGTTTCTTCCCCTTTTGGGTATCTGGGAATGAGTTTGTTCTTACTTCTTAGTATGGTAAGGTTTCTGCCCTTAATTCTTAAATCCAAACTGTTGTTTTCATTTTTCACAGATTTTGAGGTGCATGTGCTTCTCCATTAATTATTATCTTTTTTCTTTTTATGGGGCACTAGATGCTATCTGTTTCTCTTAATCAATCATTAGTATATGCTTAATAAGCAAGTAGGTCTTCCAAGTTTAGTTTAGAAATAGATTCAAAAGTCAGCTAGTCTCTCTCTCTCTCTCTCTCTCTCCGTCTCTCTCAATATGTGTGTGTATATATATACACACACACACATTAGTGCAGCAACTAATCTTTTGCAGAATTTCTCTGGTTTCCCTTCCTTGTTCTTACTCGACGGATAGTTTTGGTTCAGGACTGAAGATGTATCTGGTCGAGAGCAAGGAAGGGACCATAGCTTGCATATTACTTTCCCTTCTGTTATTGGGTACATGGCCAGCAATTCTCACTCTTCTGGAGAGAAGGGGTAGGCTCCCACAACATTCATATCTTGATTACTCAATCACTAATCTCCTCGCTGCTGTATTAATCGCTCTAACATTTGGTCAGATTGGCGGTAGCCAACTCAATACACAAAATTTCATTACTCAGCTTTCCCAAGTAAGTTCTATATCTAGTATCAAATGTCACTCCTCCAACCAGAAAGAGATTTATTGTTTTTTTTGTAAGTTTAGATGAGTACCAAAAGTAGGCAACTGTGACAGGCAGATTGGTTTACTAGATTGTAATTTGTGTTACAAGTTTTAGAATGGACCTTGCGGTGTCAGCCACACCATTGAACCCACTGGGCAAGGCCCCTAACGGGTTATGCTGTGCCATAGTACTGTTTTTCGATCAATACACCCTGTTGGTAAACTCTGGACTGGAGTGTATTAATCACTTAAACCATGATACATTTTACTGGTTACTTGTACAGGAAAACTGGCCATGTGTTTTGTTTGCAATGGCAGGAGGAGTATTTCTCAGCCTTGGCAACCTCGCTACCCAATACGCTTTGGCTTTTGTTGGGCTCTCGGTGACAGAGGTGATCTCATGCAGCATAGCTGTTGTCATTGGTATAGGTCTTTCCCTAAACAGTTTGTTGCTTATACGACATTAGCTATTACTTTTTATATAAAGAAAAGACGAGTCTTGCCATGAATTCAGTTTTAGCTTGTTTAGTAGTACATTTTGGGAACTTGCTCCAAATTGTTATAAAAGGCCATTCTTGGCGTGTTATGAATGTAACAGGTACAACAATAAACTACTTCTTAGATGATCGAATCAACAAAGCCGATATTCTTTTCCCAGGTGTTGCTTGCTTCTTAATTGCAGTTTGTCTTGGCTCTTTTGTTCATTCTTCGAATGCAACTGATAACGAGAAAAAGCTTACTAGATATTCTAATGGTTATATAGCTGGACAAGAGTACTTTCCTCCTATTTTGGGTTCTTTTTATCCCACTTCACTTTTTTTTTCTTCTTTCAATAATCCAGTTGATTGAAGAAATGAAAATATGTGATTCTTCATTTAATTATTATCTTGTTACCCACATTGGATCATTAGACTGATATAAGTCAATATTTGATGTTAGGCACACTGAGATTTCAGGGTCGAATGATGCTTTCCAACACAAAGGTGAGTAACTCGTTAGGTCTCTATCGTTGTAATTTGAGTTTTATTTGTTGAAGATCATTATAAAGATTTACTCTATATTTTCCATTGATAGACGGAAAAAAGGATACGGAGAATGGAAGTATTGCGGTCGAGAAAGCAAAAGTAGGAACCGCGGACTTCCTCATAGAGCTTGAGAATAAAAGAGCAATTAAGGTTCGTTATTCTAATATACTAGGTTGCCGATTCACTGTAAAACCGTTTGTGTTCATACCGGCAAATAAGCATTGCATAAATATCATTACTATCCAACTATGTTAAAAACCCATTGTTCACTTTCCACTGTCTATATGGGATTACTGATGACCCTTCAAATGGCAGGTATTTGGCAAGAGTACTTTGATTGGACTCTGTATTACATTCTTCGCTGGTTTTTGCTACTCCCTCTTTTCACCTGCATTCAACCTGTCCACAAATGATCAGTGGAAGACAATGAACAAAGGGGTTCCACATTTAGTTGTCTACACTGCATTTTTCTATTTCGCATCGTCTTGTTTCTTGATTGCTGTCTTCCTGAACCTCATCTTCCTCTACTACCCTGTACTTGACTTACCCAAGTCGTCTTTAAAAGCTTATCTGAATGATTGGAATGGCAGACAGTGGGCTCTTTTGGCTGGGACACTATGTGGATTTGGAAATGGTCTCCAATTCATGAGTGGTCAAGCCGCTGGATATGCAGCGGCAAATGCTGTTCAGGTTAACTTCACTCATTCTCACTCTCTAAATCTTTTTGATTTCATTGACATTATAACCTTCATTTGAATTGTTTATGATACAGGCACTTCCACTCGTGAGTACCTTTTGGGGAATACTTATATTTGGAGAGTATCGAAAGTCTTCAAACAAAACATACGTATTTCTTGTGAGTATGCTGTTCATGTTTATCGCAGCTGTCGTTCTTCTGATGGCGTCATCGGGTCATAGGAAAGCAAAATAAGTTCTAAACAGCAAGACACATTTTTTCGTCGAAGGATTACGAGATTCTTAGCAAGAAGCTTCGGTTGAGAAACGAAAAAGTCAACCCATTTTATTAGAATGATAAGTATGTACTTATCATCTACTTTTATGTAAATTTTAGAAATTTACTTTTGAATTGTCCCAACTAAGTTTGGTCCTCCATCCAACTCCTAAATTTGTATGCTGTTTCATTTTACAGATAACATATCTAAATGAGAAGTCTCTTTTTCTTCTTAATCTTTTTTCTCGTCTCTCGTCTTTCATTCTCTTTGAGTTCTTATTTTCTTTTTCCTGAACTCTTCTTTAATCATGAATGATACTACGATAGATTTTCCATTGTTCGGTAAGAAATATTATCCATTGTCCTTTCCTGCCACGCAAATTGGGATGCTTTTAAGAAAAAGGCTACAACTTCAGGAAAACTAGAAAACCTTTTGGGGACAAAATTTTTGGTGATATTTTTTTGCTTCGTTTTCCTCTCAATTCTGACCATCATTTGTTCTCCATGCTTGTAAAGGTTGTCGGCAAATTGCCATTGTTGACGATTTATAATAGATATATTTTTCCAAATATTTCTCTATGTTCTCTCATTTTCCGAATATCACCACTATCGTGCATCACCACCACAAGTTTTTCTTTCACCTATCGTCCATCACCACCTTTATTTATCGTTTCTCTCCCCCTATTTTTCTCTTTCCTCTGTGTCTCTATTTTTTTTCCTCTCTTTCCATCTATTTGTTTTAGTGAATAGGTGGGATTGTGGGAGGTGGTATTGGTCAGAGTCGATGATCGGAGATGAAGAGGGAAATTTTGAATAATTTTTTATTTTTAGTTAGTATGAAGGACTTTTTGACCACGACAACTATTTTCCGTAAGAAAAATCTATTAGGGTCCCCTACAAAAATTGCTTACAGGAGGGTGGCCAATATATGGACAAACAAATATCTACGTGTACTAAATTTTTATATGGACAAATTAAAAAATTAGAAATTTTATGCGGACAACAAATTTATAAGGGACAGTAGTCTAATATATTTCACATGTAGCATCTAAAAATTAGAGTTTTTAATTTAGAGGCCCCTTATCTTCTTCCATATACCTTATGTAGCACCTTGTTTTTCTTTGTTCTTCCATTAAAGTTTTCCTTTTTGTGTTGAAATCCTTCCATTAAAGTTGACCTCATTGATCAGATGTTTGTTTAACAAAAGCATCAAAGTGGAAGAGATTAGCTCGGTTTCTAGTTTTGGAACCTTCAAAACTAAGCCAATTCATGACAGATTTACTAATTTGTGGAAATCTAAAAACTCTAGATGAGCTCGGTTTGTAGGAGGGGATCTGCTCGTGTTTCGTGGGAAACTATAAGAAATTTACTGATAATTTCGTGACAAACTACAAGAAATTTATCAATAATGTCGTGTGAAAAAAAATAGGGAGGTGATGGAGCAGGGGCGGCCCTGACTTTTCGGTGGCCCGAAGCGAGGTCTGAAAATGTGGCCCTTTTTATCAAATTGTAAAACGTATAAATGTATACCGCAAAATATTTTCATCATATTTATATAACAAAATAATTTTTTGATAATTACAATCACTGAAATTTTGTTCTTCTTAAATTTTTCGCTTCAAAGTCACTAATAATTGTCGAATAATCAAGACTGTCAGCTATATCCTTCTCAACAGATAATATAGCTAACCCGTTTAACCTTTCTTGTGACATAGTAGATCGAATATAAGACTTAATCAACTTCAACTTAGAAAAGCTTCTTTCTGGAAAGGCAACAATAACTGGAATCGTTAACATAATTCGATAAGGAACCCATGTGTTCGGTTAACAACCTTTCATATATTTCAAATAATCTAGCACTTCAGTTGGTCTTTTGATCTCATCTGGTAAAAGACGCTTCAACACTTTCAGTTCAGAAAATAAGTCTATTCCGTCTATGTCATATGACTCATTATGCTTGAAAAAGGTTCCAAGACGAACACATGAATCTCTCAAATCACCATCATCTTGGGAGTTTAACTTTTATAACTCAAACAGAAAACGAAATATTTCTTTGTATTTCTAGTTTGCTCGAATCTGCTCTTAAATGAAGAAAGAGTCTGATCTGATATGTATATGTAATAATTAACTCTAAATGCTTCTTCAGGTGACATTGATGGATCTTCACACGCATTCTCGTCAAACTGTTTTTTTCTTCGAATAATACGTTTTTCTCGAAATGTTATTTCAGATCCCATTTTAATGACAATCTCTTTAGCTTCAACCATGCCTTCTTCAAATCTCACTTCTCTATAATCTTCAAGATAACGAATGAGTTCATTCAATTTCCACTTTTCTTTAATGCAACATCAATATCTATATCTTCAGTTTGAAGTGTTTTGCTAACAGAGTTTACCACAAACAGTATATTATGCCAAATAACCATGATCAAAAGGAATTCAAAATTTTCAAAGTCTTGTTTTAATATATTTTTGGCATCATAAATTGTTTTTGAATCATCACTTGTCGCCACCAATTCTTCTAAAACTTCTCGTAATTGTGGAGCTTGAAACCTAATGTCTTGGTGACCCTTTTTACTTAACATTTTTTAAATGGTTAAGCTTCTCGTAATCATCACTTGTCTCCACCAGTTTTTGAATCAACACTTTCTACTCTGCTTTCCCATAAATCAAACAAACTTTGAGCCCACATTTCATTTAGGTGTCGTTTGGCAACCAAAAGTAGAAGTACTTTTGCTTGTAGTAGAAGTTCTTTTGCTTTAAAAAAGTAAAAAAATTTAAAAGTATATTTGGCAAAAATGTTACTTATAAGTAAAAAAGTCAAAAAGTTAGTTTGGTAACTCAATTTACTTTTGATAATTTTATTTTTCTTTCTCATAGAGATACTTGATTTTAATTTGAATTTATTTATGATGGTGGCAGCGATGGTGGTGGAGGTGTGATGGTGGCGATGGTGGCGATGGTGGTGTATGTATGACGGTGGTGGAATTACGGTGGTGGTGATGGTGGAAATACGATGTTGGTGGTGGATAAGATATGTGAGTGATAGTGACGGAGTTATGGTGGTGGTGGTATGGTGATGGTGGTAAAGGTGGTGGATAAGATATGTAGGTGGTAATGATGGAGGTATGGTGGTAATGATGGAGGTACCGTGGTGGTGGTGAAGGTACCGTGGTGGCGGTGAAGGTACGATGGTGGTGGCGGTGGCGGTGAAGGTACGGTGGTGGTGGTGGCGGTACGGTGGTGGTGGTGAAGGTACGATGATGGTAGTGGTGGTGGAGCTACGAGGTGGTTGTTGCCGAGGTGTTGTGGTGTATGGTGGTGGTGGTGGTATAAAGGTGGTGGTGGTAGTTGAGGTAGGGTGGTGGGCGAGGTGCAATGCTTGTTGTGGTGGTGGCGAGGGTTGGTATGGTAGAAGTTTAGTTGTGGTAGTGAAGCGGAGATGGACAAAAAAAATTCGTCAAGAAAAATTCATGCATGACTAAAAATAAAGTTACTTTACTTTGAAGTCAAAAGCTAAAAATTTTAACTTCAAGAGAAAGTCGAATTTTAACTTAGATGAAGACGATAATTTTTGCGTACCAAACTAACTTTTTGACTTTTCTACTTAAATAAGCAAAAAAGTAACTTATTTTAGTGTTGCCAAACGACACCTTAAAGATCAACAAATTTGGTGGCCCTTTTTACTTAAAATTTTTTAAATGGGGCCCTTATAATTTTTTTTAGAGAGTTGGACTTCTTATATATTTCTTACAAAAATTAATGTCTTGGTGGCCCCTAAAAACCGGTGGCCCGAAGCGACGCTTTGTTCGCTTTGGCCCAGGGCCACCCCTGTGATGGAGGTTGTTGTTTACTTGTAATAACTACGAAAGAAGGAAAAAATGTCTATTAGTTAGGTTTTCTATTGTTAATCTATTGTATTTGTTTTATGATCCTTATTTTTAATCTATTGCATTTGTTTATAATCCTCAGATTAATTACCATTTTAGCGTTTAAGTCCTTATGGTTGTGTCCCCTAATAAACAGAAGTCAATGTTAAGTCAATCATAGTTGACTTGTACCAGACTCAATTTTTTTTATTCACGTATTATATTTATTTGTCTACCATAGGGAGGCCTTTAGCTGTAATAGGAAGCACCTATCAAACTTCTCAATCAAATTTTTACATGATAATGTATGATAAAATAGAAGACTTAAGAAATTTAAGTTTATTGTATAATTAATCTATATAATAAAACAAAAGGGAAAAACACTGAATAAGACAAACATCACTTTTCAATAAAATATATTATCTAGAAATCCTTCCAAAAATTTAAAATATAGTCTTCTTAGAAATAAAACAACCTATTTAAAAAAAATAAAATAATTGTGTCCTTCTTAGAAATAAAATAACTAATTTAAGAAAAAATGAAACAAAAGAAAACAAAAGAAATTATCAGAGTTAAAAAAAAATTGAAATCTCTCTCAATAAAATAACTCATTTAAGAAAAATGAAACAAAAGAAAATTTCGTCACATTTGATTGATTCTACTGCTTATGTCCTAGGGTGGGAAATATACCCTAGTTATTTAACGAAATTGATAGTCTGCCCGACTACTGTCTCAGTCAAGTCTTGACCGAAATATGTGACCGGACATGAAGACAAAATGTCATGTGCTATTACTTTGACATTTCATGATGTCATCATCTGTATATGAAAACATGGTAAGAAATGACTCTCATAATATAAAGGAAATAGTGTAACGAGGTAGAATACCTTTGTAACAACTACCCGCCCATAATTTGGGGTAGTTGTTTCCTCCAAACACTTTCAGATGGAAAAAAAAAAAGATTAATACTCTTTTGTTTCCTCCAAACACTCACCCACCCGCCCATAATCTTTTTTGGTTTCTTCTTCCTTCATCTTCTCCTACCACTACCACAATCAACTCCACCGCCATCATCAACTGAGGCAACACTTCCATCAATATTCACCACCCTTTGGTGCTTGTGTTGGGTGGTCTTGGGCCTCTCTCACCCCAAAAGCTAGCTCAAGAGGTAAGACTTCTCCCATACTTATTAACGTACCCTCGGTCCCTTCCACAACCAATGTGGGATTAACCTAACAATCTCCTCCTCACACATTGGCTCTTAACTTCAATAGTTATTGGGCCCAGACTTGTTATTATCCGGGCTCTGATACGAGTGTTGGGTGGTCTTGGGCCTCTCTCACCCCAAAAGCTAGCTCAAAAGGTAAGGCTTTTCCCACACTTATTAACGCACCCCTGCCCCTTTCACAACTAATGTGGGATTAACCTAACAGGTTGGACACCCCCTCTTAAGCCTATGATGTCATAGGATAGAGTCTCGCTGGAAGTAGTTTGCCATCAAGATTTATCCCATGTAATTTAGGCAATATATAAAGTAAATAATATAATAAATTTGTCGGGCTTTAAGGGATTTACGCCCCTTTCATTAGAACGTAGTCGATTTCTGAAAACACTTCGATCACTAACTCCCATCGTAATCGCCATTCTCCTTCATCTCTCCTCTCTTTTTTTCTTTCTTCTTTCATCCGTTTTCCGGTGAAGGGGAAGAACCTTTCGTTAGAAGTTAGAACCCTCGTCTGGATCTGCATTTCGGAACCAGACGACTTGGCCGAAAAACCAGACGAGGGTTTCTGGCGAAGGGGCCCTCCCCTTCCCCGCAACTTAAAGAGAAAGGAAAGGCAGAGAAAAATGAAGAATGAGAGAGAGAAAAGGTGTGTGTGTTGTGTACGCGTGAGAGAGAGATGAAGATGGGAAAAGAAGAACTCCGACGACTATGCCGACCAACAATTCCATGCCGACATCATCAAAAGAAGGGTGTCTTTGGAGGAAAAAAAATCTGACTTTCCACCAGAAAACTTTTCTTGTTTTCACAAAACATTGACCGTAGTTAATCTTGTTTAATTTTAGTTTGTTAAAAAAATGAAATATATTTATATATATATATAACATTGATTTTTAAAATCAATAGATGTATTTGACTTAGAAAAAAGAGCAAAAGAGCCAACTGCATTGGAAGATGACAGCAGACAGGTGAGATTCATGGAATCTCACTTGGTTATTTCAAGATTCCTGGGACAACCCATGCCTTCCAATCTTGCATAATGTGTTCATAAGGGACTCAATCTGGTAGTCAACCCAAACAGAAACTCAAGGGTCAACTCCACCCCCACTGATCTACTCCTAATCTTGGGTAAGTTTTAATTCTTCTTCAATTTGTTTTCTAAGCATTTTTGGTGTGATTTTGAGTCAATTTTTTATTGACTTCTCTTTCTTACTTGAAGAGTTTGAAGTTTGTGGTTTTGTTTTTCTATTATTGTTAAGAGCATTCACAGCTTGCTTATTTTATTCTCTCTCTCTCTCTCTCTCTCTCTCTCTCTCTCTCTCTCTTATATATGATTAGGCCAATAATTGATTATTTTGGTTCTTCAATTTTAGTTGGATCTGGGTTTCTTTTCCCCTTTTAAGTCTCTTGAATATGATGAGGTTTGTTCTTAGTATGGGTGAGGTTAGTTTTTTCTTTCTTAATTCTTAGATCAATCTCTTGTCTCTGTCTAGTTTTTCTTAATCAATCATTAGTATGGTAATTTAAGTTCTATAAGCAAGTTATACTAACCAAAACTCTCTCTCTCTCTCTCTCTCTCTGTGTCTAGATTCTATTTCAATGTTTACAGCTTTTATTGACTTAAATTGAGTTGGTGACAACCATTACTAAGCAATCTGAACTTGTTTTTATTGAACTTATTAAATCATTGCTGAATTCTTCATTTCTTTATAACTTCTTTGTCTTTTTTGTCTCCTCAATTTAATGCTAGTTGTTTGGTGGCATTACATGAGAGTAAGTCTAATGACTTATCTTATGAAATTGATTCATAGTCAGACCTATATCAATATATTATATATACACATATAAAGTATAAGAGCACCTTATCTTCTTGCAGGATTTCTATAGCTTCCTTCTTTGATTTATCACTCAACAAAAGAGATTTTGGTGAAGAAGTGGATTGAAGATGTATGTGGTTGAGAGTAAGGGAGGGGCTATAGCTTGTATGTTGCTTGCTCTTCTCTTTTTGGGTACATGGCCAGCTATTCTAACACTCTTAGAGAGAAGGGGTAGGCTTCCTCAACATACTTACCTTGATTACTCAATCACTAATCTACTAGCCGCTATATTAATCGCTTTAACGTTCGGGCAAATTGGCGATAGCAAACCCGATATGCCAAATTTCATTACTCAACTATACCAAGTAAGTTTTCTAATCTTGTTTTAAGCTCAATTATATGGTCATTGAATTAGTTTATTGTTTGATCTCATTAGTTTCTTATTGAGGTTTAATATAGATTCCATGAACTTATTGAGTTTTGTTCATTTGAAGTTATTCAATTGTGTACTAGATTATATTAATCTTCTAATCATTTTCATATCTATATTTGGTTGATTGTACAGGATAATTGGCCATGTGTTTTGTTTGCGATGGCCGGTGGAATATTTCTCAGCCTTGGCAACCTTGCTACACAATACGCTTGGGCCTTTGTCGGGCTTTCGGTAACAGAGGTGATAACTGCAAGCATAACAGTAGTCATCGGTATACGCCTTACCCTAACCAACTTACACTTATAAATACTTAGCAAGAATTCAATTTTTCGTTCGTTTTCTATATCAAGATTATGTTTACTACTTTTCTCAAAAATTTGCCGTAGTTTGTAATAAAAGGCGAATCTTGCTGTTTCATGAATGTAAACAGGTACAACATTGAACTACTTCTTAGATGATCGAATCAATAAAGCGGAGGTTCTTTTCCCTGGAGTTGCTTGCTTCCTAATTGCTGTTTTTCTTGGATCTTTTGTTCATTCATCAAATGCAGCTGATAACGAAAGAAAGCTTAGTAGATATTCAAATAGTTATACTGATGGAAAAGGGTAATCACGGAATTTGACAACACGTTTAAACGCATTAGATTCATGTCTTTTTGGACCCTGTTTCTTGCTTTCCTTTTCA
>BEHA01050295.1:741212-755762 GCA_002897215.1 Eschscholzia californica subsp. californica | reverse complement strand
GTAATTGAGAATACACATATTTCTCCCAATAATCATGATAATTCAAATTCGAAATTAAGTCCTAGTTCAACTCACATTCAAGTTATGTTATCAAAGTTTAATGACTATGTTGTAAGCAATGGTAATGACGGGTCTGATGAGGATTTTGCAAGTATTCTATTTTTACAGATTGTGATCCTATCGCTTTCGAAGAAGCAGTGAAAATGTGAGGTGGATTTCAGACACAGATGATGAAATTCATTCAGTTGAAAAAAATGAAACTTGAGAGTTAAATTCTTTTTCCGTAAGAAAGAAATCAATTACAAGGTTAATTAATGGTAAATTATTTTCTTTAGTGAGGTTAATGTGTAAGTTAGTGGGAATCATGTTAGTTGTGATTCTGGTTAGCCGGTTTAATTTTGGTTTGTAAATAGGACAGTCAATGTAGTTTAATTTTAGTTTGTAAATAGTACAGTCAATGTAGTTTAATTTCTAACAAATCAAGATCTAGTGGTAATCGTACTCAAGTTTAATCTTCTCCATTCTTCTTTGTCTGTGTAATATTAATTTTCCTTTATCATTCGGAAATTAAAATCTTTTAATTTCAAACAAGAAGGGAATCATCAACTTGTACAACCTTTTGTTTAATTTTATTACAGGCTATTTACTGAATATATAAGGATCAAAGCTAAATCTCTTAATATAAGAGGAGAATTTTAAGTTAAATTGAAGTATTAATTCCAATTTTGTAACGGTAAAATGGTTAAAATTATTCCCACAATACAAATCTTAAACGTTTAAAATGTACAAATATAGTAAAACATATAACATGTATATGAGATATAACCTTGTCCTATGTTGTTTTGTCGAAGGGTTCTGCATGAGTATAATTTTTTGCAAAATGGCATGACTTCTTATAATTTTGCAAATAAATGCTATTAAATTATAATGCGTTTAATTTTTGCATGATTAGTCAAAAAGTTTATCAATCTTTTTTTTTTTTGAATGGTCGGCGTGGCTCAAACCCTTGATCTCCGAAGTGGAAGATTATATCTCTTACCACTTCAACCAAAGGTTGTTGACGAAAAATTTATCAATTTAGAATATGTTTTCTATTATCTTAGTGATAAATCGACGCATCTTTTGTTTTTGATATGGACTCAAGACTCATTACATTTATACATGACATGTAGGGGTGAGGCCACCAAGAGGCCTATGGGGCACATGCCCCAACAAACTCCAAGATGATCTCCCCTTAACACTACTCCAAATCCCATTATTAAAAGGAAATCTACTTCCTATATATACCCACCATCAATATTAAGTAAGCATAAGTCAAGCCCATGGATTTCATAAAAAAAAAAAAAACAAAACTCAAGCCCATGGGAAATTAGTAGAGAGCACACCTCATTGTAATTTTTTTTTTTGTTGAAATCACCTCATTGTAATTCGGTACTTTACATGTAAAACTATACAACTCGTGTGTTTTTCATGACTTAATTTCTTTGTAAATCTGATATGTTGCATAACGCAATTTTTGTAATCATTCACTCTCTAAAATTTGGTCCTTAGTTTTTTTGCGTAACATTACATATTTTTTTAATGTGTTTACTTTATTACCTTAATTAATTAACTCGATTATTTATAAATAGAAGTGCTACTAAAATACAATAAAAAATAAACATGAAACATGTTAGTATAAAAAACGTGATCGTGAACAATCAGTCGCCTTAAAAATCAAACAAGAAAAATGTCTTATTGTGTCGACTTTGATATCCACTCTTAAAATGTTGATCAAATGTAAATTGTGTCCACTAAAAAGCAAGTGTCATTTTTCCTTCCATCGTCTTTATATTTTCATTTGAATTGTGTAATTATTTTCTTTTCAAAACTTTAAATTATATTACCTTAACATGTAATTCAAAATATAATGAAATTTACATATGCATTTAAGGTTAAACAAAAATATGTTAATTGGAAGAAATTTGGTCCAAAATTGTTGTTTTCCAAATATGATGATCTATTGTGTACGACCATTCTGTTTTTATTGATCCTATTCTGAAGGCATTCGGTACAGTAAAATAAAACATGATGAACAAATTGATTTTGTTTGATTTATATGATACGTTAATTTTTTTATTATTCGAAATTTTATGGCTTCGCTACTAATGACATGGATACATATATATACCATGATTTCAATAAGGTCCATAACTACTATCTCAAATTATCCAAAACAAAAACTACCATCTTAAAGACATCTTGCGTCTTAAGGGCCATATAAAGATCTTTAAAGCCATCCTAGCATGAGAGCTCATTTATTTCTAATTATACCTTTTTATACTCAAGTTCAATAAATCACGACTTCCGTGGAAATTGAAGTTGGGACAAATGCAAAGTGGATGCCCAACCACTACACTGTGGTGGTGGTGGACTAATTAGGTTCTGTTTGATTGGCCTTTTCCCGTGGAAAAGAGAGGAATTTTCTCTAATCTAAAGTTTTTCTTTAGTTTGATAATCATTTTAGAGAAGAGTTAATTCCTATTTAACCCCCTACTTTTGACCAGCTATTTTTATGGTCCCTTATTTTTTGTAAATTCAAATATGACCCCATTTTTTTAAGTTAATGTCCTAACTACCCTTCGTTTAAATCTTTTTCAAAATTAAAATTAAAAATAAAATATTAATTCCACATCATGTTCTTCTCCACCACACATCTCTCTCCATGTCACCTCTCTCTCTCTCTCTCTTTCTCTCTCTCTCTCTTTCTCTCTCTCTCTTCAACTCACCCCTCTCTCCAACTCACCCCTCTCTCTCTCCAACTCACCTTCATCTTCTCCGATTAAAGTCGCCAGCCGAAAAATTTTCCGGCTGGCGACTTTAATCGAAGAAGATGAAGGTGAGTTGGAGAGAGAAAAAGGTGAGTTGGGAAGAGAGGTGAGGTGGAGAGAGAGAGAGAGGTGAGGTGGAGAGAGAGAGAGGGGTGAGGTGGAGAGAGAGAGGTGAGGTGGAGAGAGAGAGAGAGAGGTGAGGTGGAGAGAGAGAGAGGGGTGAGGTGGAGAGAGAGAGAGAGAGGTGAGGTGGAGAGAGAGAAGTGAGGTGGAGAGAGATGTGTGGTTGAGAGGGAAATTAGGTGGAATTAACGTTTTGTTTTTAATTTTAATTTTGAACAACTATTTGAAGGAAGGGTAGTTAGGACAATTACATCAAAAAAGGGGGTCATATTTGAATTTACAGAAAATAGAGGGTCATAAAGGAAGCTGGTCACAAAGTAGGGGGCCAAATAGGAATTAACTCTTTAGAGAAAGTGGAATCTCCACTCACTTGACCTAAATTTCTCCCCTTTCTCTTAAAATGGGGGCAACTCTTACCCGTCTCTCAGTGAAGAAACTGTATGCCAAAATGGGTCTCTAAAACAAACCCTCTTTATCATCAAATTCACACTCATATAAAAATATTTTTACTTTTGTAACGATTCTAATATTTGATAATACACGGGAAATAACGATTCTTTCTACTTTAAATTGAGAAATGCTAAACATAAAAAAATCGATGTGGCAAATTTCATTTTTACTTGTAAAAAGCAGATGATGTTTACGATGCTCGAAAGGAGAATCCCTAAATTAACTAGAACAATAGTGGAGAATTCCTAAATTAATTATCTTAGGAAAAAAGAATATGTAAGAATTAATGAGAGAGTTTTAGATGGAGAGAAATGAAATTGACAACACTTAATAAGCTAGGTAGGCCATAAGATCATCTCGAATTCAACACTCAAACTCTAAATCCTAGAGTCCCATATAGGATTTATTAGAGTTTCTCTTTAAAATCCATCTCCAATGCAAAACTCAACATGAATCTCGAAAATGACGTGTCAAGATTTATTTTCTAGATCCTTAAGAAGACACTCTAAATTTAGAGTTTCACACTGAGGATCTTTAAGTGTTACATAACTAAACCAATTAATTTTATACCAAAATATAGGTTTTAAGAGTTTTTCTTTAGTGTTTCATTGGAGAAGGCTTTCCAATGGAGTATATCTAAATGGCGAAATGGAAAAAGACCGTTTAGAGATCCACTTTTCACACTTGACACGTGAATTTTTAGAGTTTGCGTCTTGCATTGGAGATGCTCTGAGGCCCGAGTGAGTAGACTGAGGTGGCGTTTGACAAAAAGTTGGGGAAAGAATTTAACAAAGGGAAATGAGAAAATTTCCTTTAGGAAATGATTCTACAAATACTTTTTTGAAATTTCTATTGTTTGGTTTAGTAAGAGAAAATAAAATTGTGTTCTCATTCCTCGACCTTCCACGGTTTGATTTGCATATAGAAAAATATGAATTTCCAAAAATTCTCTATTTTCTACTCATTATTTAATTTTTCGATATATTAATTAGATATTTTTAAAATAGTTTAAACATAACCCAAAATATTAGTCGCACTTTCCTTACTGCTTAACTACAATTTTTTTGAAATAACTTGTTAAATATCACAATAAAAAAAGTTATCAGTTCTGACAAATGTTGGTAAGTGATAACGGTGGGATTCTAAAAAAAAATTGATCACTTCGCTGAAGGTGGCATCACCCCGAACCAGATGTAGGGAGAGATTCAGTCACATGGAAAACTGAGGACGCACCAAAAATCGGACAGATGGTTTGACCAATGAAGAAGATGTCAGGCTTGACGAACATGCAAACTTATTGATAACGTTGACATTGTGAGCAAACCAGATGTAGTCGTAAACACGAAGGTGTAACTAGTCCGGAGTAGTGGCGTACAAAATCTCATGAGGAGACTTATGAGTTGAAATAGAGATCGACATCTTATTAATAACATAATTTGCTGCCTTTAAATATTCACCCAAAAAAACTAAGAGGAAAATGAGCTTGAAAAAGCAAGGCACTAGCGACGTCGAACAAGTGTTGATGCTTATAATTACGTTCAACAACCCCGTTTTGTTGAGGGGTGTAGACTCTATTACGTCGATGAAGAATCCTATTAGAGTGGAACCAAGATTGTAAGTCTTTGTGAGAAACTCAGCTCCATTGACGGAGGGAAAAGTTCTGAACAAAGCAGGTGGAAGAAGATGGTGATGTAGATGAGATAGATTGCTTTTATTGTTTAAGTGTGAAATTAAAGAATAAATATTTTTTTGTCTCATATTTTAAAATCATCAAAAAAGTCTATATGTATCGAGAGTAGTCATCGAAAGGGGTGAAAAAATAATGTTTGTGCGTGAGAAGCGAAAAAAAAAACCCATATGTTAGCATGAAGTAGTTAAAAAACTAAAGTACTAATATAAATATCTTTATTTTATTGTTTAACCATAAGACAAACAAAATAAACATTGAAATAATTACAAGAAATGAATTCGGAGTGCTCAGATAAAAAACGTAAACGGTCTGAGCTAGGTTGTCCAAGAAGAAAGTGGCCAAACGTCGTGCTACCCTGAGCAATTAGCATGCTCGTTGAAAGAGACTTAAAAAGATAACAATTACGAGAAAAGTTAACGGTGCAATTCAAAACTTTACTCGTTTGACTGACATAAATCAAGTTAAAATGAAAACTATGATTGATAAACATTGTTATAGAAAAAGTGTCAGAGAAAACGACTTTGTCAAGTTTTTTAACCAAATACATGTGTTCATCACTTTTGTACAAAAAAGACCGAGGGGTCGTGTCGTAGCCCTGCGGTTCTGGCCGGAAGCCCCTTAGATAAGAGCTATAATCTTGTAATAGTTTGTTCGACAAAGAACAAGAGTAGCGGAGATGCTCGACTCGAAGGGACCAGAAATACCTAAAGTTTAATGTCGAGCCATTTTGCGATTGGAATAACCATGTAACTGGAAGCAACGTTCAATGGGGTGTCCGAGTTTATTGCAATGGACAGATACATACAACATTTTTATTACATTTATCAGTGGAATGACCATGTAATATGGACAAGGTTGCTTTCTCTATTGGCCAGACGAGAAATTCGAGGCAACAAAGTCGATAATTCTCGCAAAAAGGGTCGAATAGTCAAATGAAGACCCAGTAGAAATGTGTTGCTTTTTTCCCTCTTGTTTGATATTAATTATTATTTTTCGAAAGAGGACGGAGGGGTTCCACGAGGAGGATGTTGCTGTATGTGGTCGAAAATCGACCATAAAGACCTTGAAGAAACTCTATCACACGAATGACATCGTTATAGACAAGGGTGTCCATACCAGCACATAAGAACAAGGTTGGTGGGAGGGGGTCATAATGGTGTGCAATTCGTCCCGAAGAAATCTCAATTGCGAAAAATAAGCAACAATAAAAGATGGATTTTCGCAATTTAAACATGTGGGTGTAATTGGACTGGTCGTATCTAGTGGTGTTATAAAGGTCGGGTGGGGTTGGGCCCAAAACCAGCCCGTTTCGTCCAGGGTTGGGCCTCTATTCTAGGTTCGACCCAGTAAAAGCCCGGTTGAGCCCGACCACTTTTTTTTTGTTAATGTTTTTCTCTTTCCTTCCCTTCTTAAAATATTTATATTCCTATTAAGGATTTATATCTTACTAGGGTATATCACGTGCCTTAAGCCACAGACAGTTGTATCAATCAAATGTAACGAAATTTTATTGTTATATTCAGGATACCCTCATTTTTTTGTATTATTTTTTTTGTTTCTTTTTTTTAAATTAGTTATTATTTTATTGAGAGAGAGAGATTTTAATTTCTTTTTTTAACTCTTGAAATTTATTTTGTTTCTTTTTTCCTTAAATTAGTTATTTTATTTCTAAGAAAGATACGGTTATTATTTTTTAATAGGTAACTTTATCTCTACGAAGGATTATATTTTAAATTCTGAGAAGGAATTCTAAACAATATCCTTTATTAAAAAAAGGGTGTTTCTCCCTGTCAACGTTTTCCCTTCTGTTTCATTATATAGATTTAGAGAATATAAAAAAACTAAAGTTAGAGAAGAAATCTTTGGTAAGTTCTAGAAAATCTTATGAAAAAAAAAATTAGGTAACTTCTTAAGTTATAGAAGAAATATTTATATTCCTATTAAGAATTTATATCTTATAGAAGTTTAGAAGATCTTTTCCTTTTAAGTAGAGAATATAAAACAAAATTAGGTAAGTTTTATAAAACCTTTTTTATTTAAGTTTTAGAAAATCTTCTCTTTTTAAGTTAAAGAAATTTTTTTGGTAAGTACTATATAAAATCTTTTAGATTAGTTTTGTAGGATCTTTTAGCTTAGTTCTTTAAAATCTTTTAGGCAAGTAATATTTAAGAAATTTTTTAGTAAGTTCTTCCTTTTAGGTAAATACTCATTACTTTAGATCCTGAGATCTATTTTCTTTTTTTTTGAAAAGGTAAAAATCTTTATGTTTTAACTCGTTATCTTATAGGTAAGTTCTTCATTAAATTTACTTTTAAGATTAGGTAAGCTTTTAATTGTAAAGACCCGAATTTGGGCCCCGCTTGGGTCAAGTCCTGGGCCCGAACTGGGTCATGGGTTTAGCCAATCTGGGCCCGCCCGGGACTGTTCCAGGTCGGGTTGCTTGGATTCGACCCGCAACTCGGTCTGGACCGTTTTATAATGCGTACCACTAGTGGTATCTATCTTTCACATTCTCCAAGATCAATAAAGTTAAAGGAGAATGTTGAACACTAGCACGAATTTTCGGTCAGATGGAATGAAGTAGCAACTAAAGACCATGACGTCACAGCGGCTCCAAGCATGAAGCGTGGTACGCTTTATAAAGCGGTGGAGGAAGGGAGCCATCAATGAACCCCTGTTGTATCGGCAATGAGAGCCATCTTCATGCCACGAGCCCATCCTGTATAGTCATCAGCAAAAAGAATCGATGAGTAAAAAACTGATGTCGGATTGTCAGAGGGAGGGATATAATAAACATCGCCAATCGGATGAGACTTCGTTTCTAGTGGGGAAGAGGCAATCAGAGAAGAAGCGCGGGCAAGGAGATGGTCTCAGACAGTGAGTGGATCAGTTTTAGTGATGACTCGGGTCGTGAATCAGTGGGAAATCAGGCGGGGGAAAACTCAAGTGATATCTATATAAACTAGAGAGAAAGTGTAATTTGAAGCAATCGCGAAACAGTCAGCCGTGAATTAGGGGATAATTATCCATGAAGACCAACGAAAGCCAAAAAAATCGACAAAATGGTGGTCTCGGATGTAGAAGAAGTTAGAGAGGAAAACGGTTGTCGGAACAAAATAGGGAATAGTCTTGGACAATCAGTAGGCCCCTTAGAAGAGTATATCAGTTATCGGTGGGCAAGGGGGCCAGCGGAGATGAAGGACAACGATAGGCGTCGACAAGAAGGGGAAAACCCTACAAATTTTCAACGACTGAGACGAAGATCTGTATATGGGTTGAAAGTAAATGGGTCGGGCTAGTTGGCTCAAAAGAAATTGGGTTAAATCGGAGCGTGCCTATGGAGCTCTATTTAGTTCAAAGCTCTCGAGACCACTTGGTGGTGCTGATACAGGGTGCACAAACCCCAATGGTCTGAGTAGATCAGGACATGTTGTAATGGGGAAAAAATCTGAACCGTACCTTATTTGTCGGATAACACATAGTGATTCAAGTTCAGTCTGAATCTAAAGAAAACAATTTTTGATTTTAAAATGGTAATGGTGAAAGAAAAAAATTGGTGGAGAGACTGACTTTTGAGCGTAGATAAAAAAACTTAGAGATGACATTAAGAACTAACAAATAAGATCGAAAATAACAAAATTCACAAAATTCAATTGCTTGTGATACCATCTATAAGCAAGTTCAGTGGTTGAAACCTCTGTAATCATGGGAACCTCAAACATGTTATGGGGCAAGAGCAAACTCATATTAGGCACTGCCGCAACATCAATAATAACTCTAACACATATGACAATCTAAAATCAAATGTGAACTTTATTGATCATTGGTAAATGTATTTATAGACTTTTACAATAACGAAACTACTAGTAATTAAAAATACTTGAACAGTGACTTTAATTACAAAGATCGAAAAAGAATAATCCTCATTACAAAGTTATTCTAATTGGGTTGGAAAAGAAATATTTTCTAATTAAGTTTGGAAAGTAATATTGGGCCAATAGATCAGCCCATGATGATGGAAGGTGTCATTGCTATAGGCACCTCCATCATTACTTCATTAACTTTAGGTGCCCATCTCCAAGTTCTCTCTGTGTTTCTAGAGTTTAGACTTCCATGTTATATATCTCAGTGGACGGGCGAAAAATCTAGCAAATTCAAGAAGAGAAATCCGCTTGCAAAATCTTAAGTTTTTAATAAGGATTCTTAAAGTTACTGATTGCGATCAAATTTGAGATTCATAAGGTACAATTGGTTAATATTTTGTCTGGTAATTTTAAGTTAAGTTCTTGAAGGATACTGAGAGTCATGTTATTTTCTTAATCCTTTTTATGCAAATCTGATTTCACTGTTAAAACTAATTATTTACGCAGATTCAGGGAAAGAAATCTAATCGTGTGATCTTGAGTTCTCCAATCAAGATTCTTAAATCTAGTGACCACAATCAAAATTGATACAAGTAAGGTATGGATAATTACTTTGTTGTCTCGTAAATTTGATTTAAGCTTTTGACTGATCGGGGTGAAATTGTCCTCTTTTACATTCTCGTTGCAAATCTCATTTTCAGGCTAGATTAGTTATTAAATGTCAAAATACCATGTCGAATCTGCATGTTGTCACAAGAATATGTAACAGAGGCATGCGATCTATAGAGAGATAGTGCAAAAATGCATCAAGTAATGAACCAATCCGATATAGTAAAGTGGTCTATAAGATGGTAATATTTAACAATCAAATCTATCATTCTTTTTGTTGAAATCAATCAAATATGTCATGGAAGTGATACAAATTCGTTATTCAAAGTACCAGTTAAAAGATTTCAGACAGAACCCAAACAAAAGTCGATAGCGACAAAACAGAGAGATGGCGGCGTAACTGTTTAGGGCAAAATACTCAAAACTTTTTTTAGGGTTTTGAGTAATATTATTGATGGTCGGAAATTTTTGTTACCATAAAAATGTTTGGCACATGGTGTGGAGGTATCGAACATGGGTAATTTTAAAGGCAAACTCACTTATCGTTAAAGGCATAGTTCAACAAAAAAAAAAAACTTATCGTTAAAGGCAATTTATTTTTTAAGTTTGACTTGGTCAATTCATCGTGACCAAATTTAGTGAAAGACAATATTATTTTTGAAGGTTTAATTCACCCACTTGGTAAAAAGTCCTTGTCGGTCATCTCTAGCGGGCGACCTTAATTTAAAATAAAAATAAAAATCCTTCTTCCTTCCTTCTCCATCTTCTTCTTTTCTCCTTCCTTCTCCTTCTCCTTCTCCTTCTCCAACCTTCTTCTTCTTCTTTACAAGACCTAATAAGCCTAGATCTATCACTAAGAACAGACCTAAGACCCTCGTGGATCAGACCAGGGGGCAACTGCAAAATTTAGAGTTCAGGGTCTAATTTTAGCACACATCATAAAGCATCAATATAAGTTATATAGCATGTTTAAGGGTCACCTGTTTTACTGTGCATTTCCAGCGGAGGGCTCATAGATCCCTAGGTTTTAATTCAATGAAAAATCAGGAAAATTTGGGTATGTCAGAAAGGGTTGTATCATCAGTCTATCCCAGATTTGATCTCTATTACTTATCTGAGTACCTATCTTCTGATGACTTTGACAATAACCAACACATTTATTTTGCCGCTCAAAATTCTCTTGATTATAACCTCACCTAGAAGTCATCATCTACAAGAGCTGATTGCCATTCACCATCTGATAATAATATTTCGAGGACAGATTGGTTAATGACTGAGTTGAGGTAGATGGTTGCAGAGAGAGGAGGAGGGGAAGAAGAAGAAGAAGAAAGAAATCAGTCAAGAAGAAGAAGAAACCAGTCAAAGTCGTTAGCCAGAGTCGGTCGGCGGTCGGTGCCGTTAGGTCAAACTGTGGTTGAGGCATTGCCTCTTAAGCGTTCATTGTCTTTAACCAAACTAGAGATTACCCACTTACCATTAATGTCCAATTAACGATACCTCCTATTTTAATTTGAAATTTGTGAAATCCCATTTTTTTCACTTAAAAGTATGAAAATTATTTTTTATCCTCATTGTCTTTTCTATTTTTCTTTGATCTGTCGTATCCCTTTGTTGGTATGCCACCATCGTCAATGTGCTTCCGACAAATCTTCATTTCTCATATATGTCTTTATTTCTCTTGAATCCAATTTTTTTTCACTAACAACATTCATCTAACACTTAAAATTAATATACACAACAATTCGACAAATAAAATTCATAAAATTCTCAACAAAAACTTTAACTTCTCAACTGTTCTTCATTTTAGGTTAAAATTGATGTTTCTTGAGAGTGGTCAATTTCGAAGAAGACCTCTTGATCTCGGTTGTTCTTTCTATTAATTATAACTAGTGTACATTCAATGAATGCAAATGCAACTTGAAATGATGAACTGAACAAAAAATCAAAATAATAAAAGAGAAATTATTAATTGAACTTATAAATTAGATAAGAATTTACAAGGAGATTGAAGTTAGAGTGTCATGACGGCAGTAGAAATATAAGAGGAAGAGTAACAAAATATAATAAAGGGGTTATTTTCGTACGGGTAAGTGCAGAAAAGGGGGTTTCACTAACTTCCAATTAAAAAACGGACATCCCTAATTAGACATTAGTGGTGGGGTGATGCGAAATTTATTTTTTTTCCTTTCTCTCTCCTCTTCTTCTTCTTCTTCTTATTCTTCGTCTTCTTCCTTTTATTCTTCTTTTCTCAATTTTTTCTCTTCTTTCTCTCTCTAAACACTCCCGCGAAGGGGTTCCCCTTTTCCGGAGTGTATAGAGAGAGAACGGAAGAAAAAGTTAGTGCTGAAGGTCACCAATTGGAAAGTTTCGGTCGACGACTTTCTACTGAAGAAGGTCACCAACTGGAAAGTTTTGTTGTAAGTTTTCTATTGTTGTTTACAAAAAAAAAAACAACAATAGAAAAATTAATTAAAAATAATTAGAAGGGGTTTCTTTGGTCTCGTGGTAAACCGCTGAACCAACCTTCTCGCGGTGCTATAAGCATTCGTGCAGCATGTTCGTCGAGAGACCTAACATCAATCTTCATTAAGTGGATCCCATATTGTTGGTTCTTATGTTCCTTATCTGCTTGTAGAAAATTTTGTTGTATCCGCAGGGTCTCTTGTTGAACCCGTACAACTTCCGTCAAAGTTGTTGAACTTTGTTGGGATTCTTCATCTCTTTTTTTCAAATATCTCTCATTCTGAGTTTTTGAAGCACTAGAATATGTGGATGGTTCGCCAACTCTTGCATTTGTTTTGGCTTGTTTACGGCCAATTGGGCTTTCCTCCGATGGATTGGTATTAGAATCTCTTGTGTCGGATGTTAACTCTCCTGGCATGTCTGCCATCCATTTGCTGTGTCATCAAAATTTTGTAAACATGTTGGAACCTAAACCCTTTTTCTTGGTGATTTTTTTTTATACATAAGTGCTCTTTGTAACTGAAATAAACAAAATATATATTAAGTATATATTATGAAGTGAAAAGATAAAAAAAAATTAAAAAGTTTAAAATAATTACTCGGTCATAATCGTTTTCCCCGCTTTTTGGAACTTTATTTATTATCCTCAAAGTAGATATAAAACTTTGACATTCCGAGCTTATCTCGCTGAAACGAAATTTACAACTTCTAAGTGTGCGTTGAAACTTTGCACTTACATTATATTCATCCGATATTTTTTGCCAAAATACTTTATATTTTTGACTATTTCCGACTACCGCATCAAATGTGATTTTCAAATAACAATTAGCAAGTAAAATATCTTCATCTGGCTTATACGGTTCCCGTCTAGTTATCTTTGTTGAAGTCGTCCCTTCTTGCATGAAAGAATCCCCACATACTTCATAATCATCAACTCCTAATTGAGCCGGCGGGTAAGTAGAATTAGGGGACAACATTTCCATATAACTTTGGTTGTCGAATTCGTTGATGTCTAATGGATCCATGGGAGAACAAATGAAAACCTAGAAAAAATTTGAAAGCAAGAGAGATAAAAATGAAATGGAGAGAAAGAAATTTGAATGAAAGAGAGAAAGAAATTAGAGATGAAAAGAGCGGGAGATGAAAGAATGGGTTCAACCCCTATTTATAGGGGTTGAACCCATTTCTAGGCGTTGGAGCAAATCCAACGGCTGGGAGGGTTCCCCGACATGACCGTTGGGTCCCCAACGGTCATGTTGGGGACTGCTTCAGTCGCCCCTAATGTTGGGGCGACTGAAGCATCGGTTGGGGCCTCCGGCCAAGCCGACTGCCGTTGGATGGCCTGACCAGGCCCACGTTGGAGATGCTCTAAGACCATGTATGACACAACGAAAAACTCCAAAAAAATCTTAGATCTTCGTCTAAAACTTATAAAACTCGAAACTAACAAGACTAAACTAAATACTGATGAAAACAGTCTTGATCTTCCGCATATAAGAAAGTATTTGTCAATGTTGTTCGATTTGATGTCCTTCGTGGTATCCTGCAACAAAAGAATTAGTTACTTAGGTCTAAGGATAATTAGTCTATAGGTATCTTTTTGACTTTGGTCCCACATAATTGTCCAATTAGACATAAGAACCATATTTTATCTAAGTCGGAATGTTGGTACCAAATTGATATTCGTGTAGCTTTGGATGCTTGGGTCACCAAATTAAGGACTTCCCTCGTATCCACTTATTCTTTTAAGCCTACTTATGTATTTTTTTGAGTACTTAGTTAACTTTTGATTACTTTATACTTGGAGATTACTTTTTAGAACAAAATATATCATGGATAAGGTGATTTATTTTAGTGATTGCCTCCCAATTTTTTAATAGATTTAAGGTTTAGATAACTGAACACCAAATAATAAATGTATTATATAGTATATGTAAGTTCTTTTTGTTCTGTATATCTAATTTGGTTGGAAAAATAAAGTTTTAAAATTTAATAATATTACATATTATACAATAGAATCTGGATTTCCCAAACCGTTTATGAGTCCACTACTAGACTTAAAATTTCGATCTTTTTTCAACAGTGATATTATGTCTGGTCCCTATCCTGCAGAATCTCGGTCGGTTGAGATGGCAAATTGTTAACCAGGCAATAACCATAAAAACTTGGCACTCGGTTCTTTAACTCTACTCGCACACACACACACACAATACATATTCATGGTTTACATCATCTTCCTACAATTTTGGATTTAGATTCTCACAAAACTAATATTAAAATTAAAATCTTCCCTTTCCATGACTAATTGTTATATTTCAATGTCACCACATTCCACTACCAATGCCAACAACCATGAGAGGCAATTGTTCATGGTTACTAATAAAAGAACTTTTTCACTTGAATATTTACCTGAAATTCAAGTGATTGTAACATTATACCTAACAACATAAACTTCAAAGACCCACACTACATTTTTAACTAGAGAAAACCTTAATTTTTAGCATTAAACATTTTGGTTTGGGTAAAGGACAAACAAGTATTA
>BEHA01050295.1:709996-732302 GCA_002897215.1 Eschscholzia californica subsp. californica | reverse complement strand
AAAAATAGATTTTGGCAATTGCTTTGCTTAATCACGTTTTTCATCTTGGTCATCAAGTTCGGGTATTGTAATTCCTAGAACATCTTCCACAATGTGATCATTGTGATCGGTATCTCTATCATTATCCAGAGCGCTTCCTATATCCACACGAAACAAACAAACAAAAAAAGTAATTTAATCATAGTTTTCAGAAAATATTCGTAAAATCTTAAGATCGGTTATGACATAAATATAACAACTTCGAAAATAATGGTGAAGAATATAAAAAGGAGGATTGTATCGTAAAATTACCTGTGGTCATTTTGACATTATCGGAACAGTAGTTGTCACATTTGAGATCACAAAAGGGCTTGTCATTTCCTTCTTGAAGACAAGGGGCAGAACATTTACCATGGCACGCGTCGAAACCTTCTACTCCTCCTGCTTCTGTTGTTCTCATGGTAGCAACCATGACAACAACAATGCACATAATGATCATGAAACCCTTCATTTCCATCTCTTGTTTTGTTTTTGGAATAAAAGAATGGAAGTGAATAAGAGAAGGATTGGATTTTCTTAAGATGGAGGAAGTTCAAAGCTTCAATGAGACCATTGTCAAGAATTGTCTTATAATGACAAGGGTGTTTGCTAATTATAGATGGTGGTGATTAATTAGTGGTCTATAATTAAGACCAACTAATATTAGTTGGTCAACTTCTTCACAACCAAATTTGGATGTTTTGTTGTGGTCAAAGGATTAAGATTAGGGTTAGAATTAGAATTGCACCTTAATATGATGATATTGTTAATTTTATGGATTTTCAAAGGCCAAACTCTTTAACAATTTCTCTTTTTCTTTCGCCTCTTTGGACTCCCACTTGAACCGCCTAGTAGAGAAACAAGAATTTCTCTATCCACGTGACTGAACTGTTAGAGAAACAAGAATTTCTCTATCCACATGACCGAACATGTGAGAAGAGCGATAAACTCTTGTTTTTCTCACGACAGTTCAAGTGGGAGTCCCATGAAGATGGTTGAGTATACTTAATAAGTATATTTCTTCACTTGGAAGATCATAATTTCCTCAAAGATTCAAATGGACCCCATGATTTTTTACTGTCATATAATTCTTATTAAACTCTGAAAATTAAATAGTAGCACAACAAGAACATATAGAATGAAATTAATTAATTTGATCAAACAAAGATTTGTTATTTTCCCACAATAGAAACAATTTGCTTAGCACTACTACAGTTTGTCAAAATCTTTCTTTCAAGACAATTTGGAACCCCTTTCTCTCTTGAAATTTGGGAATAAGAATAAAAATGTGATCTCAATTTCATAATAACAAGATCAAGAGCCTGAAATTTTACATTAAAAATTATCCACTCAAATCAAGTTGAATTAGTTGCAGATCTACCCAGCTCATCATTTAGCAACATTTTGCCTTGCTTTTTATCACAACCGTCTTCGCTTTTTTGCTGCTGTTTCTGATTGGAACTTACACAACTTCTCACTCTAAACTTTGGCAACAGCTGCAGAGAAACATGGCTTTTGACCCAAAATTGTAATATTGAATATTAGTTTTCTTATCGTGATTTCAGTGAAGCGTGACCTGTCTCGCCCAAATGCTGATGCAGTTTATTCCTGTCATGCCAAATTATAGAGATTTAGATTCTGCTAGAAACAAGAGAATTTGAAATGGAAAGAAGAAAAACATATAATGAAATGGCTGTTCAGAGTGTGATTGGAACAATCAGGTATACCTTGAATCAAAGTTCTCTCCACATGATTCACAAAAATGACCATTTTTTGAGCTCCCCTGTGAAGAAAGAGGTAGCAATTATGTTAGACACGAGGAGATCAGATTAACTGTAAGCTCAGTAGTTCGCAGATCAGATAATCAGGTCGAAATCTAGAAATACTTGGTTCGAGAAAGTTATTCCGTCTCAATGACAACTATGGAATCCCATAAGCTGAACGCACTCATCCAGATATAGTAATTAAACTCGTAAAACTTAATCACTACTAAACAAAGACAGGTATTTTTTTCTCAAACTTTAACAGCAATCTTTGCCATTCAAACTGATCACGGGCATTTCATGATGGAAGGTAGCGGCAATGCAAGAAAATGGGTTTTCAGTAAATTGCTCAAAACATACAAGATCAACAGCACAATAAATTGATTATAAAATAATAGAGTGACCAACATTTACATCAAATGGTTACAAGATGTGACTCTGGGCTCATAAAGACATAAGCTGCTAAGAACAGAATACAGCAGCAGCTAGCAAGCTACATAGACTATTGTGTACGGAGAAGTAGCTAGATAATTGTGCATATTCACTCAATTATCCACTATTTTGGAAATATGTTTTCTGTCATGCACACATTATTGTCCAGGGCTAACAAAGAACGGTAGACAGTTTTTCTGCAATGGGATTTTCTCAGCAACAGATATAAAAAGGTACAAGATCGAGTGGATTCTTAAGCAACCCCGATACATGAACAATTAGCATTAGGACTCGATGCTTCAACTCTAGGTTGTGCAAACACAAGATATTTCCTCACCTACAGGTCCTAGACAGTGAATTCATATCTATGAACTTGCATATCTTATTATCTTATGGTTCATTCGGAACCAAATGAACCCCGAACCAAACACAACTATGAGAAATTGAATATTAAGACAAGAATGAGTCGAGTGGTACCAAGCTATCATACAAGAACCACAAAAATCACAGAGCTGAACTATAAAAGAATAATCATAAAGTACTGTAGCCATGGGAGAAAGATGATCTTACTTTTTGTTTCTTTCCTTTAGACGTGCTCTTTGACTTTGTGTTGATATCTCCCTTCACGGTACCTCTTTTATCAACTGGCTTCTTTTGATCCTTCACATTTTTGTGCGATGGTGGATCCACTTTACTATTCTGGCCAACCTCATGAACCTCATTGGGCGAGGAGTCTAAAGCATTCGAGTTATCATGTCTATTATCTTCCTCATTCTCACCAACATTGTCACTAGAATTTGGAATTACTTCCTCAGTAACTTCACTTGTTTCTGCTTTCGCAAATTCTTCATTGGACTTTTTGCCACCCTCTTTCCTTGCCGCACGATTTCTCCGAGTATTCTTTTTCCTAGTATCATATTCCATAAATTCCATCTCTCCATTATCAGTGCTGAAATGGGTTTTGCTAGATGACATCTCAGCTTCGCGCTTTGACGCCTTCTTTTTGCTTTTCTGCCCAGATATCATAGCTCTGAGAATGCTCATTTCATCATCACTGCCAACGTAAATACCTGCTTCAGTATTATTTTTCAAATCGAATGTGTCAATTTCATCTTCTTCCTCGTCCTCACCACTTGAAGAATTTTTACCCTCCTCACTCTGTTCTTCCTGTAATTCAATAGCATCTTCAAATTTTTCTGATATTTCATCCGCAACTACATCCACATCACCGGACACAGAAGGAACCAAATCCTCTCGAGTCTCCTCTACATACTTTTCTTCTTCGTCTTCATCAACAAATGAATAACTAAACTCTGCAGCCTTCTCTTTATGTTTCTTCGACTGTTCGTGATTTTTCCACTGCTTCTCAGATTTGAACTTCTTACTACAAACAACACAATATAACTCCTTATTCACATTCTTATTGTTATTATTATCTTCGATGACTTCATCAAATCCACTCTCGATTTCATTCTCATCAACTTTTGCCCACTCAGGCTCTTCATATAACCTAGCTCTCTCCAACTTCTCTCTCTGAGCTTCTTTCTTCCTCTCTTTCTCTTTCTCTCTCTTCTCCTCCATCTCCAAATTCCTCTTCAGCTGCATCTCAATTACCCTCTTATCCCTTTTCTTAACAAACTCAGCTAATCCACGAACCGTATCGTTATACTCTCTCTTAGCTTTCTTCCTCGCCTTCTTATTCTCTTCCTCCATTAACCTCCTTGACTTCCTATTCGGCCCCATCATTGCATCATACTCATCAACCCAACAAAAATCCATAACAGTACAAAACCCTAACCAATAACTATAAAAAGCTGAAACCTGAGTATAAGGACTTCCCAAATTTCCCATTAATGGAGCATCCCTAACAATTCCAACACCTAACCCTAATTTCTTAACAAAAGACAATTCTTGTTCATAAATTTTACCAAATAAATCACCATAAACCTTATAAAAACCCTTTCCAGTATCACCGAACCCATAAAAAACAGAATTTGAGAAGAAAGAGAAAAGATCAGGAACAGACGAAAAGGAAGATTTCCCAGCAGATTTAGCATCAGAGAAGAGAATTTGAGATCGATGAGAATCATACCAAGCTCGTTCACGAGGATCAGAAAGAACTTCGTAGGCGTTGACGAGTTCTTGGAAGGCGGCGGTTGCTTCTTCTTCAGAAACTCCAGTTTTGATTAGTTTGTCGGGATGACGTTGAAGAGCTAATTTTCTGTAAGCTGAACGAATTTCTTCAGGAGGACAGTCTCTGTTTAACCCTAGAATTTCGTAGAGGCATCTCTTCTCTTGGGATGCCATTGTTTCATCAATTTGGAACCTTGTCCAATTTTAGGGTTTCTCAGTTCAACGAAGGATGACAAGTTGGGGGCTTTGGAAACCGTTTAAACAAGGGGCAATTTTATGGAGTATTATACTATCATTATATGCACCCCGTTTTTTGCTATATACACCACAGGAAATGTTAAGTCACTCAATTTGTGTCAACAAGGTTTGGTTGGAGTGGTAAGATGTCTATTCTTCCACTTTTGAGGCCAGGGGTTCGAAGCACGATAACAATTCAAAAACAAAAAGTATACTTAACCCACTTTCTGAGACTCCCACTTGACTTGTTTGAAACGGGGGTCGTTTCTCTCTCCTCTCACATGTTCAGTCACGTGGAGAGAGAAATTTTTGTTTCTCTCACAGACAATTCAAATGGGAGTTAAAGGAGATTGGTCATGTAGACTTGTTGATTAAAAAAAAACTATTCGATTTGTAATTGCTATTCACACGGCAACATTGTATCGAAATTTTGGTCGAAATTTTGTTGTTGGAAAAATATTTTTTTCTCATCAGGCACCACTAGAGTCACCGATCACCCACCACAACTAGCTACCAAACCACCACAACTAGCTACCCGACCACTATTTTCTCCTCTCTCTATCTTTCTCGTTGTGTCTTGGAACCCTTCTCATTGTGTATTGGAACCCTCCACCGAGAGTTCGACTAAAAAAGAGCCCTAGACAAACGGTTGTGGTTCTCCGTACTAAAGAGAAATAGAGCAGTAGTTAGTAGAGAGAGAAATAGAGAGCTATTCATGATGTACTTGTACCATACTGACGGATTCATGATGTATTTATCAGTTACTGGGCAAAAAAATTATATGTCAACAACCCTTGGTTGGAGTGGTAAGAGATATAGTCTTCCATTCTAGAGGTCATGGATTCGAGACACGCTGAACAATTAAAAAAAAAATTTATATGCAAAAATGATAAATTTTGGGTTGCAATTTTTTAGACGGTCATCCTAAATTCGTAATCTATAAATCTCATGTATTAGTTTTCCTATGTTTACACGAAAACATCATATTCTGGTATATGATTGTTAAAGAGTTGTTTCAAATGCTGGTTGGATTCACTGTTTCCCCACAATCAGTTACAATTATCATTCTTTGGTTTCATTACTTCCGTATAAAAATTACTAGCATCTTCATTAAAACACCAATTTCACAGTATTCATACAGTTCTAAATCAATACTCCTATCATAATTTGTAAAATATGTCATCATGGATTCAAAGAACGAAATTTGTGCCCATAGAAATAAACGAGACTTGAAGTTTTCCTTTTTTGCCATAATAAGTTAGCTTCTCTCCTATTCAATCTTTTCATTTGAAGGTTCACAAACCCAGTTTGCCCTCCAAACGATTGATGGAGCAAGAAGCCGCTCCGTTTTCCATCCTGATGACTTTAGCTGCAAAATAATCAGCGAAAAAACCGTCTGTTATTCTATTTTACTTGCTTGGGTTTCCATGCGGAAGAAAATGCACGAAGAAATAAACAGTACCTTTGAAATGAAATTTTCGTAATGTTTATCCATCCATGTCCGACTTTCAGCATGAACGGATTTAGTTTTACCGACGAGTCTACCCACCACAAGAGCATGCATAAAGGACTGCAAAATATCCGCGCTTTCTGATTGTTTATGCATAAAGACATTGATAACTCCTCTTCTCTCCATCAACAAATACTTCTCTGAAGAGAGGACAAACAAATATATGTCGAATGAGCCGAAAATTTTATAGAATCAATAGTTTAGAAGTTGAAAGCAAATCGAATAATTAAAAACCCGACCTTTCTTATAGTAAGAACCTGCTGAATCTGATAGGTCCATCCTGCTCTTGGAGTACTTAAAATCATCAGATGATATCATTATTGGGTACTTAAAAGAGTAAACAACATGATGCAATAAACTTACATTTCTGGGTGATTTAGCGAGGAAGCTCTGACGCCTAATTGGATCTTCTTGTGCAGTAATTTAGCAGTTTTTGAGCCCCATAAGCTAGTGAAGGAGGGTAAAATATGCTCCATTTTTGAGACTTGCTGTGGAGATAGAACTAGGAACATCCCAATAGAAGAGTTAGTAACGTAAATTCATGGACAAGCTTCACGAATTCAAATTTATAGTCTCGGAAAACTGTGATGGTTACTCACACTAGTAAAATCAAGAACCATGAAGCAAATTTTATGACTGAAACTCAAACGTTAAATCCCTCATAGTTTCAACCATCGCTTATAAAACAGAAGTTTGATATGGATTTCATGAAATCGATAACTTGCAACTCTAAAACTTAAACTTTGAACGAGACACCATTGATTAACAGTAACGATGTTGAAGAAAATAAAGGAAAACAGGTGGCGTATAATAGCGAAGGTTTAAAAAATCACCTTTCCCGGTATCCATGAAATGCTGCAAAACAATGGAGCTCCTTTGGCAATTCAATGTTGTCAAGGAAAGGCAGCGGACAGCCCTGTAATTTGCTATAAAGAGAAACGGCAAACATTTTACGTCTATGAAGCACACAATATTGGCAAATCCACGTTATGCTTGATAATGAAATAGAACACATCACATATAAGCATGTATCGGATATAGATATGCATATACATATATATATATATATATATATATATATATATATCAAACTGCCCTTCTTAATCACCAGGTTCCTCGTGTTAAGTACAAAACAAAAAATATGAACAAGTGGTCCACCAACTTTAGATATAACAAATTGTTACTTAACAAAAAACAATAAATGACTTGTCATACAGTACAGAATAGAAAGATCGAGAAGGTCAGAGTGACAGAAGAAAACCATATATAGGCATATTCGTTTTCTTTCCTACGAGTTGATACATTTGCAAAATCTATAGGATCACATATGCACTATTTTGCAGTTTGATTTGAACATTAAGGCGAAAGTAGCCATTATCAGGCTAAGGAAAGCAAGAGGGCTTCCTTCTGGTTATAAAGAGGATTGTTAGCATAGAAACAAGTTAGGAGATATGCAAAAATAAATAAACTTACCATACATATGAAAAATGGTGAGAGCCAGAAACGAGAACCAAATGGCAAAAGGATGTCCCATGGTAATGCGTGCAAGAAGCATTCCCAACACCATTCCGGTCATTGTTGCCAGTGTCTCTTGACTCCCTTCCTATCAAAACCACAAGCACAAGATTGTGAGGTTCTAAGTTTTAACTCCTAAAAAATTGGAGTAATTTGAGCACAACTCGAATCATTACGATAAATAGAACTCAGAAGAACACATATTTTATTACCTTGGCCGATATATCAGCAGCGTTATTTTGAAGGGAAAAATGTTGGGTCAGAGCAGCTCGAGTCGCTCCACTTGCAACTCCGGCTAATTGGGAAAAAATAACCCTTAGACGCAATATAAATAAACAATTTGAAGATGAAAAGCCTCTAACACTATAGTGTCTATATCTTGATATGAAAATTGTGTCATGTTAAATCAGGGTTCTATGAGAATGTATCTTTACACCTAACTACAAAACCTGCAACTCTAGCTATACTTTCAACAGGAAAATTTCCCCTCTACACTTGGAAGTTGCATCTTTAGTTTTGATACCATGAGCCCTCGAGAAATATACTATGTCTGCCTTCAGGACTCAACTTTGAACGACAAAAGGTTATTGTAGATTTACATATGCAAATGCAGACCCAAATATATCCACAAACTTTTGCGAGATGAATAATGAATCCACAGACTGATTCATTGCAGTGAATTTTATATGTTCTGCTTTGGAAACTAGTGCATAAAAAGAAAATTAATCGCGTAGCCAAGTCCAGCGCGATCCATAAACTACAGTCTCTATTGCAGGATTAGGATATATATATATATATATATATAAAGATAACTCACTGAATGATCTTGATATGCTGCCCAAGCATACTATTACAACAAAAGCAGAAGGAAAAAGGGGTGAAACAAGGTCCATCAACATCCCTGCAACCGAATGAAAAAATTTCTTATCAGTTAATACCAAACACAAACACAACCATTAACACTAACACAAATAGATAAGTACTGAACACGTCCACCATCTCTTGGTGTAGTGGTTGAACACCCACTTCGGAACCCAGAGATCCAGGTTCGATTTCTCAGTGGAAGTAGAAACCAATGATTTATTGAACTTGGATTATTAAGGATATAAATAAAGTAAAGGTAGGAATGAATGGGCTTTTGGCCCCATAGGATGACCTTAAGGGTCTTTACATGGACTTTAGGGCCCAAATGTCTTTGGCAATGACATTTAGGAATCATTTGCTTATGGTCTAAAGAAATCAAAATTCTTTTATTAACAATTAGTGGTATCTCAGTGTTGTAGAAGTGTATTTGACAACAAAACAAAACTTTCCACTAAAAGTTTCTTCAAGGTTTGCAGGTAAAGATATGATTCAAGGGAATAGCCAAATACCAGGTTCAGAGAAAAAAAAAAAAAAAAAAAACTCTAGGTTGTGAAACTAGGAGACACTTGGGGGACTTTTTTCATGAGCTATGCTAACAAAGAAGCTTCAATACTCAAACATGTGGAGACAAATTCGTCTATTTTTAATGTGCGAGACAATAAAATTTCTAATTTGAAAACTACAAAGTTACATTCCAAGAACAAGAAGACACATTTACACACAAGAAATAACAATAGAGTTTCTCATACCAAGATCATTCATAAGATCTGCAACTAAACGCCACATTTTAGCGTCATTGTCCAGATTAGAGCCCTGATCAGAAATCATTTTAAAAATTCATTCAGACAATCATGTTGTGTTTCGGGTTAACACCTAACTCTCTTCGGGTGTTGTTTCGTAATCACACAACCCATTTGGATAAATTTATAGAAGAACAAAAAGTAAAATACCTGGTAGAAAGTGAATAAGATACCCCCAAGCATTCCAGTAAAATCTCTCAAAAACCACTGTTAAAGATTCCAACTCTTATCATCATGATCATCCGATCTATCAAACAATAAAGTGGTATTACATGAAGCTGCTAAACCGTACGGATCACAATTATCAAAAACAATTAAATAGGCAAACAAGCACCTGAAACGTCGCACCGAGTACAGTGGCGGATTTTTCTCCAACTCCAATAGCACTCAACAAAGCCTAGAACACAATTCATGAAATTCATATATATGATTTGAACTTTGAAGTATAAGATAGAATGTCATTCATTTAAAGTACATAAATGAGCTTACTTGTGTAGAAAGCATTGTACGAATATACGTCGACAGGCCCTATAAAAGAATCAAATTTTAGGATCATAAAGAGTAAACAGAGGCAGTTTTTGTTTCTGTGAGAATAGTCCCACATGATAAAAGGGCTATGCAACCAAGAATATAACGTCTAGATCCTCTCCACTCATTGCCAATTGGTTTTGAGTTGGATGGCTACAAACTTAACAGTTTCTCATCCTCTGCAATCGACTCGCCTAACTCGTCTGAATCAAATTGACCCAAAACCAGCACTTCAAACGAGCCAGACATCACGAGTCATACACAAACGAACGCTCTAAAATCTGACTAGAGTCAATACAGACCTCTAGTCAGATGTTCTATCTGACTTAGACGAAAACCAAACATAACAAAGACTTCCCATCTTTCAACAGGACTTGTAATCATGTTATCATGAAAGCACTAATTTCTTTTTTTTCTTATCGAATAATGTACCTGTAATGAGTCCCATATCTGAAAAGGAACATAATCAGGAGTGACACTGCTTGGAAAACCCTAGAAGACAATAAAAATTGATTCTCAATAAGAATGCAAAACAATAGGTAACCCACCAATTTTCAAAATAATTTGAAGAATAAAAGTAACTTACTTCTGGTACAAAAGCTCCGATAATCCTTGTAGAGAAATGGGTAAATCTACTACCAGATCTTGTATAATTTTTTTTCAAGAATATGTGATTAGTCAATTGGGTAAATCATCAAATTGTAGATAGAGAGAGAGAGAGAGAGAGAGAGAGAGAGAGAGAGAGAGAGAGTACCTTTGAAAATGGAGAGAAGAGGGAGTAGCAGTTAAAATGGAGGAAAGGGTAAGTTTAGAAGAAGAAGATCCATTCCATTCTTCCATGATAATAGAAGATGGTAAAGAAACTTGTTCATTTCTTTGTTGTAATTCAGTCATCATCATGCCCAAAACCAACAACTAAACCCTTATTTTTAAATCTTCAAAAAATTCAAATCTGTATTTGCCCAGATTGATTCTTCTTCTTCTTCTATTTAATCATCAATCTATCTGCCTCTCTGGGTTAGTTGACTTTAGACAAAAGGAGGGCATAACAAAAAGTAAGGGAAAATTCAAAAAACAATAAAAAAAAAAAAATAACGCCGCTGCCGGGGATCGAACCCGGGTCACCCGCGTGACAGGCGGGAATACTTACCACTATACTACAACGACTTGTTGCTTCAAAACTCTTTGCTTCTACTTTCAATTGATTCTACACCTTAACTCAAAGCATATGTGTTGGTTCGACTCTTTTCCGACTGATTTTGGTTCATTTGATTCAGACATGTCAAACTCTAATTCTTTTGAGTGACTGATTTAAATTGATTTTGGGTTCACTTGATTCAAACGTATCAGACTTAGACTTCAACAAAACAAAATACCTTAATAATTCCAACAATACTTCGAGTTTGCCTGAGTTGGACTGGAGAGAGGAACGGTGGAGGTGCTCTTTTCATGAGATCTTTTGGTTGAACTGTACTTCCGAAAATTGTTAAATTTGAGCATTTTGTCTTTTATATTCTTGCTTACCCATTAGTTGCTCGACGATTCTTTATTACATATGTAGAATATGCAACTAACATCCCTACCTAGTTAGGTAATATCATACTATAAGGTTAGTGTCCTCTAAAGACAGGAATTGTTTTTCATCTCAGACAGGATCCTGTATAAGTCCACGTTTTAACCTGACTTCTTGAGCTCGAAACAGTAGCTGATAGCTCTCATTACAGTAGGCTAGTTTCTACTGTTTTGATTGTGGGATTATTTCATGGAACTTTTGGACACCTTAACTTAAACCTATTGTTACTATCAAAATACACTTCTTTGCTACTCCCACATAACCATTTTCGCGTAGCAACAAACATATTTCCATAGAATACATTTTGTTACTATCAAACACCACTTAAATGTGAATGACTCATTCCTCATGTTTGATTGGTGTCATGTATTTCTCTATCTATTCACCTGAACAATCAAGCACCTGCAACAATTTTATGGAACTCTTTGGAGCTTATGTTTTACCGGTTTTTACTGAATAACATAAACATACATCCGAAGCATCAAATAGCCAATAAAAAAAGCATTCATAGGTATTGATCACACCCTACATGCTCGAAAATAGGTATATATCGAACCAAATCAAATTGTACAAAATATTGTATTCCGGTCTTCCCCTCCTCAAATATATACAAAAGTCGCATACAAGTCTTCCAAACCTTCAAAAATGACAATCTTTCGACCACAACCAAGAAATTATTTTTCGACCAAACGTTTCAAATCAAAGAAAATGAGATACCGAAAAGAATCAAATGTATTAGCTTTTGCTAGTTTAATGAAGTGGAAACTGACAACAATTACTCTGAATGATACAACCCTGACTACAGTAATCACTGAGGCCATTTCTTTAAAACTCATGTTGCCTCTGCTCGAAAAATGAAGGTTTAAAAAATTAGCTTTCATGGCAAAAGGTAATTAGGGTTTTTGCCGAGAAAGGCGCTATTCCAATTTGATATAACTCATCTGTAAACCAGTTAGGGAATCAATGATGTCCATTAGGGTTTTTAAGACACCTTTGGTAAAGTAGAGCTTGTTTTGTCTATTGATAAGTTTGAAACTTCCTGTACTTCGTTAGCACCCATTTCTAGTTCCCTTTTGAAATGATCTCTGAGGAATTCTACGGCCATAAATGTGAGAGCAGATGCTGGAATATACCATAGGATTCGTGGGACGCTGCCTCTAAACAAACCCTTTGGTCCTTCAATCATCCAAATCCTCGTAAAAGCATCAAACCATCCTTTGTACCTATTAAGAACATATAGCGATATTTAGAGGATTAATCTTCTTAAATTGATTACCCATAAGCAAATAAGTAATTGAGACGATAAAGACGCAGCAGAATATAGAGCGAGAGAGAGAGAGAGAGAGAGAGAGAGAGACCTAGTTATTTTGGCAAAACCATCTCTATTTTCCATGAAAGTATAGAAATCAATACCTTATAATTGAACCTTGTACTTGAAGTCTTGTTTTGATGACATCCAAGGGTGTTGTGAGATATGCACTAAAGCCTACAAGATGAAGTATGGCGATAAAACACAATCATGGAAGAGGTCAATTAAGATGTTCATGATTCTTTTTGGTAATGAAGGTTATATGCAAGTAAGATACCTACCACCAGCCACTCCACCGAGTAATAATCCTTCTACAGAATTATGAACATGAAATTCTGTATTAGGCAGCCACTTTTGTTTCCCATACTCGGTCAACTCTCTCAGTGCTTCGTAAAAGGTAACCTACACATAGATAACCAATTTAAACGGAAAACTTAAGGTGGGATTTTGACTTAAAAACAGAAAGAGTGGGAGTGAAATATAAGTAAGCTATCTCCAAGTTCATTGAGAAGTGGTGACTTTTATATGATTCTTTTAACAATAGTTAGAATAAAAAAAAATTCTTATGTCACCAGATAGTAGGTATCAATCAACTTATCTAAATGCATTATCTTTGAAGTGGGTGTTCGATGTTACATGAAGTACTGCAAAAGATAAACTTCTCAACATAGTAAGTCATGCCTTGTGAAGACTGAAGAACAGTTATTTTATCTAAATTAACTTGTCCCTATCCATATCTCATATATATATATATATATATATATATCCAATTCAAATGTTTCAAAAAATTTATATATATATATATATATATATATATCCAATTCTTCACTACGCGATTCTGCACACTAAATTAACAATACATACCATTAGACCAGCAAATGGAACATCTCTTACAAGGGTGGACCAGTATCTGTCAAAACAACCAACAGAACGTCAGTGGTTGAAAAAGGATTCCTTTTTGAAGCTTTGAATTAATATTAATAAGAAAAGAAAGGGTGGGTTTACAAAGAAAATAAAAACTAAGAGAGGCTACAAAAAGAAATGAAACCTATTAGTTACATCATAATAGCCTCCCAATTGGAAACGAAGTCCATAAAATGGATATTTCTTATCCACATACTGTTCCTGTTCCACTGGAACAGTAAGGCCAGAACACCCTCCACCGCCAATATACTATTTGGATTGGAGTCTTTAAAGATTTTATCGTTTCTATCCTTCCATATTACCCAAATAATCGCTATTCGTATCATAGACCAAACTACTAAGAGAGGTTGAAAAAGGATATTAACTATGTCCGGCAAGATATAAGTTTAATCATTTCTGGAACAAGTTTCAGAATTACGCACATGTTCATGTAGGTATTGAGATTACCACACAAGTTCGAGACCATCTTTAGTTTCACCAGGGAAACACTCTAACATTGATCTATTGCAAAACCAAAAAGAGTTTCAAATTTGCAACCACATTCTCAAGCTTCTTTTGCACTAGGGAGTTGAGCAGGTATTACTCAATCATCTGACTTGCAACCAAAAAACTGTAAGAGAACGTACTCAATCATCTGAGGTTTGAACTGACGACTCTTCCTTGATAAATTAAGCCAGTTCCCACGTGATAATCAATTTATGAGTATCTAATTTAAGACGGGTACTTCAAAATGTAGAATACCACTAGGAGACTCCACAACCTATAGTCAGTCTCCTATATGTGCATGGTGAGCAGAGCAAGGTATCCCCAAATTTGAGCCACGACAATGAGATGCTATGAAAAGTAAAACCAAATGAACGTACAGCAATCCACTTGGATGGTCTATTTGGATGAAGGAAAACAATAGGAAATTTTGGATTCTTGGGACATACCCAGCATACAGTCCCCTTAGACCCTGTTGTTTCCAAATTGAATTTCCTGCTTGAAACATTCCTGAGTAGTAGCCATACATCTCCGCCCCAGATTTTTGGCTTACATTTTCTTTCTTTACAATAGAACTCCAAGAATTTCTGGAGCCTTGTATCTGCATACGTTGTTTCACCACTTCACATGGTACATATACAAAAGATCCAAGTGCATCACCTGGAACAGACAAAAGACAGAAGCTTGGACCCTTAGCAAAATTTTCTCCAGATTTCTATTTATTTGTTTTATCAAAAATGAATGATAGATGTGTTCGAGCAGCATAGTATCTGAGAGAATTTCAGAATTTGACCACTTAGTCCATTTTTCGCACAAAGTCGCAGTAAAATTCAGCACACTTGAAGCAGAAACAACTCAATATCTTTTAGATGCATATACAAGACAAGACAAGACAAGACAAGACAAGACAAGACAAGACAAGAAATAGGGGGCCAAAATCAACAAATTCCGCCTTCAAAAATGTACAGGTGACCATTAAAAACACAATAAAGTCTAAGATTTCTGCTGTTCCATAAGTAGTGAAAATATCAAGATCAACATATAAGAGATGATCAAAGTACTAGCAAAAGCTCACCAAGTCCTCCAGCAATGAAGTGTGCCCAGTGACCTCCAAGATCTGGATGCAATTCCTCTACCCACTTTTTAGTTGACTCAATGACACCAAAGTATGTTGCTCCTGTTGCAAGCGATCCAGTTACCCCAGGAGCTACTCCTCTATAAAACCCTGTTGAAATTATGTGTAACAAATGTGAAGACATAACAATTAAAAAAGTACACGGTTGCCTCAGCGTTTTTTTGAGTGCTATAACCTTAAGTCATGAATCAAATGGAAGATAGAATAAATGACAGTGCTTAGAGAAGTACTGGAAACATATAGACTTGAAGCTAGAAAACATTAAAATTCAGCCTTAAAAAGAGTTTGAAAAAGATACAGAAGTAACATGATCGGCAATTTTGTTTTCCCATTCAATCAAATAAATTTTATGTATCAAATGCTTCATATAACAAATGACACTACTTAGGAACGGCTGAAACCGCAAACAGATTAGGCACTTAAATAGAATATTACTTGGACTTGTATCCAGGACTTCTAATTTGTCGTGTTATGCAAGTTATAATTTCAACATTAGGCACTTAACAAATGACAGCTACCTTTTGCAGGCTTAGATGATCCTGCATCTATCCAGCTACAAAGAAAGCTTAGAGCGCGAGGCTATTTTTCACCTAATTGATAAATTTTATAATTTCAGTCATTTGAGAGATCACCCAAGAGTGGTTCTTTAAGAAAGCCCCTTACAGACTGTCGTGACGCTGTGACAGATACATTGTCCAGACTGCAGTGACAGTTCAGACGGATCAACAACTCATAGTTAACAGTTAACACTATAAAGGCAACTTAGTGTTACCCTTAAATAAAATAAACAAGTGAAACTACGAAGATAGACATTTCAAGAAACATTTCAAATGCCTACATCATTACAACTGGTGAATCCTTAGCTAATCTACCATTATGTGCAACATACATATCTACAATTTGTCATCCATATCTTCTTAAATTTACTTATGCAAGAAAACATATTCTTTACCTCTAAATCCATCAGCAAGACAGACTGTTCGGACCATCTGCAAGATGCTCTTTGGAGGCTGAGCTATGTGAGAAAATATCAAGTAAATATACAGATTGATGCATTTATGCCGAAAAGGGGAAAGAGTTCAACCAACAAACTGGAGCACGGGGTAAAACAAACAGAAAGCAGCAAATATCCCACCTATTCTATTCAAAAAATATACAAACTTAATTAGGTCTTTAGGGAAGTAAAATTCAGTTCTGGTCTTGTTTAGTCATTTATGCCAACTAATAGGTCTTTGCTCACGGTGTAACAGGGCATTATTGTTATTTACAATCTCTGGGTACTTCTCATCTCTTTTACACAGTTAAGTTTGTGGTCACCCACCTCAAAACCAATTGGCAATGAGTGGAGAGGATCTATACATTATATTATTGGTTAAGAGATCACATTTTCCCCATTTCGGGCTATTCTCACACGCCCCCTCACAGGTGGCATTTTTTTAGCGTAACACGTGTTTTCCTCTTTTCGGGTGACATGGAGGATGTGTCGATTTTAAACCTCAAGTGGGGGCCTAGCTCTGATATCATGTTAAGTTTGTGGTCATCCAACTCAAAACCAATTGGCAATGTGTGGAGAGGACCTAGACATTATATTACTGGTTAAGAGATAGCCCTTTTCCCATGTGGGACCTAGACATTATAGTTCTCATCTCTTCTACACATCTTAATCTATGTAGTTTGACTTGGACAACTCTGTCGAGTAGCTCATGACTTGAGCTTGGGCTCGAGGATATAGCCTGAGATGATCCTTAGTAGAACCCGAGTCTAGGATGTCCGCGAGGAACTCGTTAGACTCGGTCGAGTCTGTGTCGAGTCCAGAGTCAGTATGACTTGGCAAGCCAAGTAGTGACTTGTTCTCTAGTCATATTAATATGCGTCTTTCTTGCTATTTATTTAAAGATATGACTTATCAGTTATTAGTTTATTCTGAGTAGCGTCTATGACTTAATATTTTTTCATTCAGGAACATATGCATCTTTGATATTTGGTGTTTTAGTTTATAATATTACTTGTTATTTGTCAGTAGTTACGTGGAATGTGAGAATTCAATTTGAACCATAATAGCGGACTATGCATAAGCACAACATTGGAATTATATATTGTTCATAGGTTAATTGTGATATGTAGCTATGCTTGACTCGACCTAGAGTCCCGCTCGGCCCTTCACCGATCTCCAAGCCGAGTTTGAGTGATAGAGATGAAGGGCAACAAATGTTTAAGGCATACGGGAGACGTGAAAAGAAGGATTGCAAGGCCAAAATTCTAATTTGGTGTCTTACATGAATGGCCCACTTAGAACCTTGAACAATGTGGGTCTGATCCACATGTCTTCGTGGGAAATTCTACTAGTTTCTAAGTATTAATTAGGATGGTTAAGAGTCTTTAATGTCTTAAATATCCTTTATAATGTCTTTTAGTGTCCTAGGAGTTTAGGAGTTCAAAAGTCTAGAAGTAAAGATGTCAAGGGTGGGTTTTATGCCTATATAAGGCCTGTTTTCCTGTTGTTTGAGGACAGACAGAGAGTATTCCAGCAGCTACTTAAGCTTTATGTGTTTGTGTGATGCAAATACCCCAAAGGTGTGATGCCTAAGGGCTCTAGGAGTGATTCCTAGTTGTACTAGTGTGATGCTAGTGTCTATCTATAATATAATCAAGTTATTTTCTTCTTCAATTCCATTTTCCCATTTCTGTCCTACATCATTGAGTCCGACGGGTTAGATCCTGATGTCGTATTAGTAAGGCTTCTCTATGCATCAAACAAGTGTGTTGGATGCCTTACTTGTTTCTCGTTCACTCACCTTTGATTGAAAATCGATGCTTATGGAATCAATTTTATGATTTTCGGTTCCGACTTACTAAGTCATGTTGTGTATCCCTAATTTGATGTCATGCTTATCAGGTATGATGCTTAACATATACTACAGTCTTTTCACATGTGTAGTGTCCGAACCTGAAGTTCATTAATCATAGCTTGACTCTGGATCCGTGTCTTTATCGTATCAATCGGGTGCATCATGCCTTCACCAAAACCTCCTGCAAGGGCTCCATATACAAATTCCCTCCATACTGCATCACGAAAAATACAGAATTTGAACTACAAAAACTAATGAAGTGGGTATCAAACGTAAAACTTCCAACATGTGGGACAAAAGGAGTTACTTGACATCCACAAATTTTAAACAAGGCTAGTAAATAAGAGAAACTAAAGTTGTTCCTTTCCAACTGCATATAAGGGTGATTATAACCATTGAAAATACACAATGCAAATGCTTAACTACTCAAAAACAGCGGATGAGATGATTCAATTACTTAATATCATCGATTAGAAGGTCCTAATCGGGCTACAACCAATCCTTTCATCAAATATGTAGCAATTTTGAAGGTCCTAATCGGGCTACAACCAATCCTTTCATCAGATATGTAGCAATTTTGTTGAAGTTCGATAATAGACGGACTAATTTCTATCTAGATTTCTACAAATTGAAGAACGAAGTTAACAAGTTAAATTTTGATAACGTGAAGCTATGCAAGAAATAGTTCAAACGATATTTCAATAAACCTGATTCTTTCATCCGAAACTACCACTGTAAACCTAAAATATCGCATTTAAATCTCAAAATCAAATGAACACACTGATTTATTTCCAAAAATTTGAGGATCGGAAGTCAACATGATATGAAGGAACGCGCTTACCAAAGAAGTAATTGTTGTTTTTATCCATTACAAAAGATTTCGGAAGTTGGATACCGTCTGAACTTGAAGTTGAACTTGAGGCCGCCATTAATTTACAGCAGCTGATATGCCTCTCTCTCTCTCTCTCTCTCTCTCTCTCTCTCTCTCTCTCTCTATCTTCGTCCCTGTCTGGAGTCGTCAGTTCATTATAGGGTTTTTGGTATCCATTTCCAGGGTTTATGGTATTTCGGGGTTTTATCGGTATGCGTTCTTTATTTCTATCATTTGGGTCTATTTCTTTCTTGCTCCTCAAACAAAAGCGCAAAGCCCGGATGACAAAATCTCACTGTGAGAGTCTTCTAAACCGATCAAACGAACACAACCGAGTCAAATTAGACCAAATTAGATCGACCCAAGGCTTAATTGGTTTGGCTCCGCCCCGATGCTCACTGGTCATCCTTAGTTCCTTACTATGAGCATAAGAGATGTTACCCAGCCCCATATGTCCGAGTATCGTAATAGTTTCCCTCTTAGAGTGCTCTAATTGTTCCCGAATAACTAGTCATTGAGCAACCCATTGACCCTAACAATAACAACTCATATCCAAATTGAACTTCCCCTTGTCATAATTATTTGCTTCTATCTTATATAGGAATTGCGTGATGTATAGGAATTAATCCATCTCGGTTGGAATGGTGGAAGTTATCTCTCATTAGGAGAGGGATCAGACAAACGTCTCATCACTTGATCCATGATTCGAGGACCATAGTTTGGCCTTGTACACTACATGTCCAATAAGCACATCATTCCGTAAAAATATATTCGACTTCTCCGTTTTGTTTCTCTTGCATATCGGTTCTTGTAACAAAGGACTTCCACTATTTTTCTATAAATATCGTTGGATTTTTGAAAAAGGGGAACCGAAAATCTCACCATTTAAGATCAGACTTTACAATTTTCATTCTTCAATGGAAAATAAAACTTGATTCGCCATACAAATTAGGAGTCTTTTTATCCTTTTCATTACAAACTTTTTAGTTTTCAACACATGCTATGAAGATGGTGAATTTTAATTATTCCGAATCAAAATCGACCATAGAATTAAACCACACTTTTCTTTCAAACACACATGAATTTATTTTTATATTGATAGAACTAAAGGTTTTGAAAATACTCATAAAACTAGCTAACATCACAAGCATCTTAAACACAAATAACCACTACTAGATCCAACACAACACACTATTAATACTTATTTCGTAAAAGCACGACAACCAAGACTAGAGACACAAGTGCAATGAAGACACAAACTTAACATGAAACCGAAAACATCAAAATTGGATCATATCATCCATGAAAGATCATAATTAAGATCACAACTTGACTAAGTAGTACGAATTTGTCATGAATGAGTTTTATGGCTGAGCCTTTGTGAGCAGTAGGGCTGATAGGAACATCTGAGATTTCAATCGAATCAGGAGGAGGAGGAGGAGCTCTAGTAGTGTTACTTTTTGGCGGTGGCGGGGGAAGTGGCTTTGGGCTTGGGGGAGTTTTGTTGCCACCCTTACCGTTGTTGCCACCTTTACCTTTGTTGCCACCTTTACCACCGCCTCTACGATTGGGTTCACTTGAGGTCGAATTGTCAGGAGGTTGGAGGACATCCACGAGGAGCTTAAGACCCAATGCACAATGACCAGGCGTACCACATATAAAATATCTTGTTCCAACTGTATCAAGCGCGATAACCGTATCTCCACCACTGTATGTAGCGATTGGGTTGCTCGTGTTACACACTGCATATCCTCCTTGGTCCACTTCAAGTACATTGTGAGTGGATCCATATACAAATACTGCAAAGTTTTCTTGTGTGTTAGATATATATATATATATATATATATATATATATATATATATATATAAAGTTTAGACTTGAGATTTTGATAATAAACTTAGATTTAAGAAAAAAAAATATACCCAAGTTATCTCCGGTGTAAAGAGTGTTAGATGGTTTCCAATTTTGGAGGTCTGAAGTAAGATCCCAACCAGTAACTCCACCAACATCGTAATCAGTTGCACCAACATGAGGAAAAATGATGAACGACAACGTAAACATTAACTTGATAATTGTCTCAAAAATCCATACACTTCCCAAATGATTCATCTTTCTTAATTACTCCAATTGGCTCAAATAAATCTTCCTCTGCAATGCAAACACAAATTCATCAATTTCCATTTCTAGCACTAGTTGTGAATTACACATAGTATTGAATAGACCAAATAGTTAAACGAAATCCATGTTCTTCTTCAAATAAAAGTTTGGCTTATATTTATTTTTGATAAATCAATTTAAAATCAAACCTTAAGTAAATAAGTTGAAGGTAAATAAGTAAATAACAACTTTAAATGTAAATAAAATAAAAATATCAAAGTTTTTTTAAGCCTAAATAGAAATGTTATTTGTTAATGACATCAAATACCCACTGTGAAATATTGAGTTCTCTCTCAAAAATAATTTCCTAGAACTTCTTTACTACTACTTCTGCAGTAAAATGTGAAAATGAAATGTGGTTATAGTTTGGTTCTCTCTCTCTCAAGAAAACAGAGAGAGTTTGAATTGATTTCCTTCTTCAAAATTTCCATCTTATATATAGTTGTGGATAGGAGGGTAAATTGGTCATTTTGTGGTACCTTCTGCAGAAAAAGTGTCCTTTTACAGTGTGGTACAAGGGTATTTTTGGGAAAAAACAAATAATGGCATTTCCGCAATTAAATATTTTAAATTGACGATTGGCTGAGGCTATGAGAGTTGAGAGAGGATATGGTTGTAATTTACTTGAAAATGAGTGGTGAAACTTGTAAATTTTAGAGATTCATGGACTCAATTTGAAAAGACCATGATATAAGTATGATCCCTTTGTCTTTCTCGGCTGGTTGAAATTTGTATGGCTCAGTATTTGTAGCTGTCCATCTGATAATTGAGTAATTTTGTAGCTTTTTTATCAAAATAAAAGTGATATGATAGACGTGGCAAGATAGAGGGTTAGGTCGTATCGTTATTCGCTTGGCCAGTTTACATTGTAGCTGTCCCTCTATACAGGGAAGTTGTTAAAAATAGTTTCGGTGTGAAGACATCCACAAGGTACTGTGTACGAAGGAATTCTGGGAGTTAGTTTAGTCAAATTAAAGAGTCAAACAAAGGATTAGTCAAAGGGACCTTAGTCAAATTAAGGTTAAAAAAAGGGTTATTTCCCTAATGGCCCCCTACTTTGTGACCAGCTTCCCGTCTGGCCCCCTACTTTACGAGAAATACCCATATGGCCCCCTATTACCGTTAACTTTAACTTTCCGTCACTCTCTCTCCTCCATCTCTTTTTCTCTCTCTGCCATGTCACGCCACCTCATCTGTTAGGCCA
>BEHA01050295.1:699413-709694 GCA_002897215.1 Eschscholzia californica subsp. californica | reverse complement strand
ATTTGGGTCTATTTCTTTCTTGCTCCTCAAACAAAAGCGCAAAGCCCGGATGACAAAATCTCACTGTGAGAGTCTTCTAAACCGATCAAACGAACACAACCGAGTCAAATTAGACCAAATTAGATCGACCGAATGCTTAATTGGTTTGGCTCCGCCCCAATGCTCACTGGTCATCCTTACTATGAGCATAAGAGATGTTACCTAGCCCCATATGTCCGAGTATCGTAATAGTTTCCCTCTCTAGAGTGCCCTAATTGTTCCCGAATAACTAGTCATTGAGCAACCCATTGACCCTAACAATAACAACTCATATCCAAATTGAACTTCCCCTTGTCATAATTATTTGCTTCTATCTTATACAGGAATTGGGTGATGTATAGGAATTAATCCATCTCTGTTGGAATGGTGGAAGTTATCTCTCATTAGGAGAGGGATCAGACAAACGTCTCATCACTTGATCCATGATTCGAGGACCATAGTTTGGCCTTGTACACTACATCTCCAATAAGCACATCATTCCGTAAAAATATATTCGACTTCTCCGTTTTGTTTCTCTTGCATATCGGTTCTTGTAACATAACAAAGGACTTCCACTATTTTTCTATAAATATCGTTGGATTTTTGAAAAGGGGGACCGAAAATCTCACCATTTAAGATCAGACTTTACAATTTTCATTCTTCAATGGAAAATATAACTTGATTCGCCATACAAATTAGGAGTCTTTTTATCATTTTCATTACAAACTTTTTAGTTTTCAACACATGCTACGAAGATGGTCAATTTTAATTATTCCGAATCAAAATCGACCATAGAATTAAACCACACTTTTCTTTCAAACACACATGAATTTATTTTTATATTGATAGAACTGAAGGTTTTGAAAACACTCATAAAACTAGCTAACATCACAAGCATCTTAAACACAAATAACCACTACTAGATCCAACACAACACACTATTAATACTTATTTAGTAAAAGCACGACAACCAAAACTAGAGACATAAGCGCAATGAAGACACAAACTTGACATAAAACCGAAAACATCAAAATTGGATCATATCATCCATGAAAGATCATAATTAAGATCAAAACTTGACTAAGTAGTATGAATTTGTCATGAATGAGTTTTATGGCTGAGCCTTTGTGAGCAGTAGGGCTGATAGGAACATCTGGGATTTCAATCGAATCAGGAGGAGGAGGAGGAGCTCTAGTAGTGTTACTTTTTGGCGGTGGCGGGGGAAGTGGCTTTGGGCTTGGAGGAGTTTTGTTGCCACCCTTACCGTTGTTGCCACCTTTACCTTTGTTGCCACCTTTACCACCGCCTCTACGATTGGGTTCACTTGAGGTCGAATTGTCAGGAGGTTGGAGGACATCCACGAGGAGTTTAACACCCAATGCACAATGACTAGGCGTACCACATATAAAATATCTTGTTCCAACTGTATCAAGCGCGATAACTGTATCTCCACCACTGTATGTAGCGATTGGGTTGCTCGTGTTACACACTGCATATCCTCCTTGGTCCACTTCAAGTACATTGTGACTCGATCCATATACAAATACTGCAAAGTTTTCTTCTGTGTTAGATGTATATTATACATTTATATATAAAGTTTAGACTTGAGATTTTGATAATAAACTTAGATTTAAGAAAAAAAATATACCCAAGTTATCTCCCGTGTAAAGAGTGTTAGATGGTTTCCAATTTTGGAGGTCTGACGTAAGATCCCAACCAGTAACTCCACCAACATCGTAATCACTTGCACCAACATGAGGAAAAATGATAAACGACAACGTAAACATTAACTTGATAATTGTCTCAAAAATCCATACACTTCCCAAATGATTCATCTTTCTTAATTACTCCAATTGGCTCAAATAAAACTTCCTCTGCAATGCAAACACAAATACATCAATTTCCATTTCTAGCACTAGTTGTGAATTACACATAGTATTGAATAGACCAAATAGTTAAACGAAATTCATGTACTTCTTCAAATAAAAGTTTGGCTTATATTTATTTTTGATAAATTAATTTAAAATCAAGCCTTAATTATATAAAATGAAGGTATATAAGTAACAACTTTAAATTTAAATAAAATAAAAATATCAAAGTTTTAATAAGCCTAAATAGAAATGTTATTTGTTAATGACATCAACTACCCACTGTGAAATATTTAGTTCTCTCTCAAAAATAATTTCCTAGAACTTCTTTACTACTACTTCTGCAGTAAAATGTGGAAATGAAATGTGGTTATTGTTTGGTTCTCACTCTCAAGAAAATAGAGAAGAGTTTGTATTGATTTCCTTCTTCAAAATTTCCATCTTATATATAGTTGTGGATAGGAGGGTAGATTGGTCATTTTGAGGTACCTTATGCAGAAAAAGTGTCCTTTTACAGTGTGGTACAAGGGTATTTTTGGGAAAAAACAAATAATGGCATTTCCGCAATTAAACATTTAAAATTGACGACTGACTGAGGCTGTGAGAGTCTGAGAGAGGATATGGTTGTAATTTACTTGAAAATGAGTGGTGAAACTTGTAAATTTTAGAGATTCATGGACTGAATTTGAAAATACCATAATATAAGTATGATCCCTTTGTCTTTCTCGGCTGGTTGAAATTTGTATGGCTCAGTATTTGTAGCTGTTCATCTGATAATTGAGTAATTTTGTAACTTTTTTTATCAAAATAAATGTGATATGACAGATGTGGCAGAAGATAGAGGGTTAGGTCGTATCGTTATTCGCTTGGCCAGTTTACATTGTAGCTATCCCTCTATACGGGGAAGTTGTTAAAAATAGTTTCCGTGTGAAGACATCCACAAGGTACTGTGTACGAAGGAATTCTGGGAGTTAGTTTAGTCAAATTAAAGAGTCAAACAAAGGATTAGTCAAAGGGACCTTAGTCAAATTAAGGTAAAAAAAATTCAGAGTACAAAATTTCACAGAGGGGAGAAATGGGATTTTTGCCCGAACACACCCCTCTTCTAACCTTGCCGGCAAAGGGTTGTTGGTCGATTCTCTGCCGGCTACCCTCGTCGCGTATTTCTCTCTTTCTCCTTCTTTCTCCAAGCTTTATTGAAAGGAGGACCCCTTCATCGAAATTCTTTGTCTACAAAATCAGATTAAGCAACGTCAGGAGGACATGATTATTCTTAAAAAGTTTCTTCGTTTCCCTACAGCAGCGACATGCATGTCTCGTAACCTAGAGTCAGTTGACATTCAACAATGAGATTTAGTCGACTAGTCGTCTCATTTTAATGTTCAATGTTTGATATAATGTTTACACGCACAAAACCACATCCTCAATCTAAGTGTGATGGATGATACAAAACAGAAACACTTATAATGAAAGCAATTGTTCAATCTTTGTGCAATAAAAGTATTATATAGAGGATAGTAAAGAATTCATAGCTTCCCGTCAAATTGGAGAACCACATTTTCTTTACATAAAAAGTTTTGGCTATATTTGATACCGGAGAAAAAATTCCAAAATAAAGAGTTTTTGTGGAACATATTTCACGGAAATAAAATTTCTTTTATCTGGTTGTCATTTGTCATTCCATAGAATTCTTTGAAATGTTTGTTTAAATCAATTTTTGTTACAAATTTTTTATCATTACTGTCATTTTTTTAAAAACAAATTCAACTAAGTGGCATCACCGAAAATCTTCATTGTTAAAAATGTCTATTGGCTCAAAAATTTTCACCGGCTAACAACATTTATCTGTTTCATAAAAAAAAAACATTTATCTGCCAAAATTTTGGATCATATAGAGAAAACAATTTGACCTAAAAATCTTTGATTTTTTTTAAAGCCACTCTAGAAAAGAAGTTCATCTTACATTTAGAAGCATCTGGTTTAACTTAAAAATGTTGTTGTATGACCAATGGTACTAAATACTAAATAGTTGGAAATACTAAATAGTTATGGGTTTAAACTAAAATTTCTCTGTAAATATCAAATAGGTGATCTTTAAATAATTCTCGAGTGTCCCATTGGAGATTCTCTTGTAGAAATTACCAAATCTTTAAGACTAAGAGCAAGTCCAAGGGTGACTGTCTCGGACCCTTATTTTCACTTTTTCATTCAAATTTAAGGGCCCCAGCTCAGCCCCTCAAAATCAACTCCAAAGGTGAGCGGTCTCGGGCCGTTAAATTTGAATTTTGAATTTATCTCTTTTAAATTTGAATTTATCTAACGACAACGAATAGATCATTTCAAGTTTACGTTTTTTAAGTTTTTGAATTAATGTGTGAGATTATTTTAAGTTTAAGTTTTTTTAATGAATTTTAAGTTTTTAAATTAATGAGTAATTTTTTTTTTTTTGTTTTAAAAAATAATAATAATCCCACCGTTGGATGTGATCCAACGGTTGGATCTGGCTCCCCAACATGACCGTTGAGAGCTCCCCAACATGACCGTTGAGAGCTCCCCAACGGTCTGTTGGGGAGGTTCAACCGACCTCTAATAAGGGGCGGCTGAACGTTTTAGCCCCAACCCTCCCTTACTCTAAGGGGAGAGACCGGGGGGGCTGGCCCTTAATTTGAATTAAGGGCCCCCTTCCCCTCCCCCTTGGACTTGCTCTAAGAGTATCTTTTTTTTTTGTTAAGGATTGCTCTAAAAGTATCTCCAACGCAAAACTCAAACAAAACAAATCAAATTGTCTTGTGTATCAAGTCTTAGTTGGGATTCTCTTTCCGAGATAACAACATTCAGATGCTTAATTCAAAAGACATCTATAATGCAACACTGTATAAACTTAAAAATTACTCAGACGTCATTTCTTAGATAGGTAATATTGTTTTCACTACTGAGTTGATAACATGAAATCCTCAAGAGAAATCTCAAATATTGGGTTCTATCATGAGATATCTTAGAATTGAAAGCATCTCCAATGAGATACTCAAACTCTACAACTTAAGTGTCACATTGGGTTTTTAGAGGTTTTGTTAAAAAACTTCTCCAATGGGACAGTCTATTTGACACTCCCTGATGATGCGGAGCATTTATAATTGAAACTCTCAAGAGAGACACTCTATAGTCAACACTTGGTAGCCCAAGTGGTGGATAGTGTTGACATAAACTCCAAATTTCTGGAGGTCCCAAGTTCGATACCTAGAAGAGTTGGAATCCATGGTTTATTGAACTTGAGTACTAAAAGGTATAAATAATTTAGTTAGGTGGCCTTTAGGTCGGTTAAATGTTGGACTTTGGGCCATTTAATTCGTTGGACTGTAGGCCACTAGTTCAGTTGGGCTTTAGGCTTGTTTGTTTCAAAAGTTTAATTTCAGCGGTTACCGTGTTTATCACATCTTTGATGTATTTATGCCATTGTTCACTTACAAAAAAAATGAGACACTCTAAAATTAGAGTATCTTCCAGATTCTGTAAGTGCCACTTTAAAATTTAAACCAATAAAATCCTTGTTTCTAATTATTTTTTGGGTTATTTCCCTAATGGACCCCTACTTTGTGACCAGCTTCCCGCCTGGCCCCCTACTTTACAAGAAATACCCATATGGCCCCCTAGTCGCCGTTACCGTCAGAAAACCGTGAAATCGCACATTTCACTTCCGTAATTGCCCTTCCGTGTTGTCAGGCGTGCCTGACAACCACGCCCCGTCAAATCGATACATTAAATGCCCAGATTCACCTTTTTGTCAATTCCAACACAAGATTTAGTCCTTCTCTCTCCTCTATTCTTCATCTTATCTCTCTCTATTTAGTTCATCTTTCCCAACAACAAGCTTAACTCTCTGTCTCCATCTTCATCACCATTAAAGACTGGTTCATGAGAAGATCAAAAAAAGAAGATATGGGTGGTGGCGATGAACAACAAAGTACAGTTACGGTAAGATACCTTCATTTATCTTCACTCTCTCTCCATCTTCATTTTCCCCCATTTTTTTCCCCAATTTTTCCCCATAAAACTTCTCTGGTTTTACGTTTTCTCTCTCTAGATATGTCAAATTTGTGATGAAAAAACACATTACGGGTTAGATTGTCCATGGATCTACAGTCCCTGCAAAGCTACAAAATGTATAGGCATTCGATGTGTTTCTGCTGCGACGAACAGGGAAGGTAAAGTTCGAAAATACCTAGCTTGTCAGTTTGTTACATGCCCTAGCTTCCAGTGGCTTGATGAGGCGAAGGAGGAAGTAAAAATTGGATCAAGTGTCTCAAAATCTTCACCGGTTTCAAGAAATGGCTCAACTGCTTCAGATTTGCCTAAACCCTGCTTCAACTGTGGTCCACTTGATCATTGGGCTAAGGAATGCCCATGGTCCGATACACCTTGTCCGAGACCACATTGCACAGGTAGGAGGGTGATCTGAACTTCCTTAACGACTCAAAATTATGGGAGAAAATTCTTTACTTGTGGTACTTGCAACAAATTCGATTGGGTTGCGGAATGGATTGAAAAGGTTGAATCGCCCAAAGGAAAGTCTAAGATGGTATGTAGTGAGGTTCCTTGTGATGAGTTCTGTAAGGATTTTATGAAGAAGAATGTTATGTAACCTATAAACTTTGGGGTTATTTCCCAAATGGGCCCCAACTTTGTGACCAGCTTCCTGCCTAGCCCCCTACTTTAGCAAATATTCCCATATGACCCCCTTTTTCCGTTATCTTTAACTGTCCGTTACTCTCACTCCTCCACCTCATTTCCTCTCTCTGCGAAGTCACTCAAAATGCCACATCATCGTCTTCTCCGGCAGGGTCGCCGGCCGGCCAAATTTCCGGCCGGCGACCTTCAAACATAAAAAAAAAAGTTTTTTTTTTTCCCTCTCTCTCTAAAATTTTTTTTTTCCCTTTCTCTCTCTAGATCTGGTTCACCATGAACCAGATCTAGGTCTGATTCGAACAGACCTTCAAAGGTCTGTTTCAATCGAACAGACCTTCAATGGAGGTCGCCAGCCGGCGACCCTTCCGGAGAAGACGATGATGTGGCATTTTGAGTGACTTGGCAGAGAGAGGAAATGAGGTGGAGGAGTGAGAGTAACGGACAGTTAAAGATAACGGAAAAAAGGGGGCCATATGAGAATATTTGCTAAAGTAGGGGGCTAGGCAGGAAGCTGGTCACAAAGTTGGGGGCCATTTGGGAAATAACCCTAAACTTTGTTCTACCTGCTGTTATTTGAGTATGAATTGCATTATATTTTGCCCATCTTTGTTCTACCTGCTGTTATTTGAGTGGATAGATCAGTGTCACATAGTGAGGGGGTCATATGGGAAAATGGGGTCTTACGGGAAAATGGGGTCATATGGGAAATGGGCATACGGGAAAATGGGGCCATATGGGAAAAGGCTCAAATATAATGTTCAAAACACATCCAACATACCAAGTTCAAAACATTACTCATAAACATCCAGAATACTAAGTTCAAACTAAATCGTAACACTGAGGAAATTGATATGTTCAAAATAAACACATTCATAAACATCCAGAATACTAAGTTCAAAACATCATTCATAACATCCAGAATACTAAGTTCAAAACACATCGAATTACTAAGTAAAACATCATTCATACCATGTCCAAAATATCAAATAAACACCATTCACGAACGTCAAAAGACTTTTCAAAAGCTATCACAGGCCGCCCGGGTCTCGGCTCATACTGAAAAAGGTTGTGCGTCGTCCTCCTCGACCCCTTCGCTCGATGAAGATGGGCTGTGTGTCGGGCCTCCCAGGAATTACTAACCTTGGCCTAGTGTAAGGCCGTGATTGAGTTTGCTGACTTTGCTGTCCGACTACACTTTGCTGATTGGCTACACCACTTTGTTGTTGACTTTGCTCCTGACTTCCTTGGTGAGTCTGCTCACTGTGCTGAGTTCCTTGCTGAGTATGGTCACTTTGCTGAGTCTGCTCACTCTGTTGATTTCCCTCCCGAGTCTGAGTTCGACCTCCTGAGTTGCCCCCTCTTCCGTCCACCTCCTCTTCCTTGACCCCATCCAGCGGCTCTCCTGCCTCTTCCTCTACCTCTTCCATGCTGACTCTGAGTTCGACCTCCTGAAGATGATTCTCCTACATTTGCTGCATTTGGTGGTGGGGCTCCTCTGCAACTCTTCTTGTTGTGGCCTCTGTTACCACAAGTTGTGCAGATGTAACGACCATCTTCGTCCCAATCTCTCCTTCTTTCTTTCCTTGGTCAGCCTGGAGGTCTTGCAAGTACAGGAGGTCTTACTACATATTGGGGCTGCATAAGGCATATGAAGGAAAAGGGGTTAAATAGGAGAAGGGGCTAAATAGGAAAAGGGGGCTAAGAAGGAAAAGGGGCTAAATAGGAAAAGGGGGCTAAAAAGGAAAAGGGGCAAAAAGGAAAAATTTACCTCTCCCCACACTGATTCATCAGGAATTGGAACAACTCGATGGTTATACGTCTTCGAGAAGGCTTCAACAGTGAAGAAGGGACTGCAATACCTATATATGAACAGAAGATAACATAGTATAAGTTGCCACTTTGTTCAAAATCACAACACAAGGAAAGGGGGTCAATTGGGAAAATAAATCTTACTTAGTCAGATCTTCTCGCCTAGGCACTATAACAGCCAGTGCATGTACACATGGCAAACCAGAGATCTGCCATGCACAACAGGTGCAAGTCTTCAAGTTCAGATCTACTTGCCACCTAGCCCTATTAGGTATGGAAACGTTCCAAAGAGTTGAGTCAGATGGTGATACAATGTAGTCCCTAATGCTCTCCTTCCTTTTTGTCAACTCCTTCTCCACTTTCGGTACCAATCCATCCTGTTTCCATCCCCTGGCCTTCATCTTTCGGTTATATATAGATGACATAACCATCATCCAGTACATTTCAATCATCTTGCACAAAGGTTTGTCTCTGAACTTCAAAATTTGACTGTTGAAGCTCTCAGAGAAGTTGTTGGTGATGTACTCACACTTAGCAGATTCATCAAAATGGGATCGTGCCCATGTACTTGGGTCTTCTCTCATAAGCCACTGTTTGGCGACTAAGTTGGTACTTTCCATTACTCCCATCCATCTATCAAACCCACTCCTGGTATATGACTTGGCTGCATTCCAAGCCAATTCTTCAAGATGCAGACCAGGGTGGACCCTTTTGAAGTTTTTGTACATATGCCTGAAGCAGTACCTATGCCTACCAGGACCAAATACAGTATCTACTGCATCTACTAACCCTTTCTGTCGGTCTGAAATAAAGGTAAGAGGTTGAGGGTGTCTCTATAGATGACCTCCAACAGTCTCAAGGAACCTAGTCCAGGTTTCCTTACACTCATTTCGACAGATGTATATGGCTATTGGAAAAAGGCCATTACAAGCATCGAGAGCCATTATAGACAAACATACACCAACATATTTACCCTTCAAAAAGCACTCATCGAGACCCAATACTGGTTTACAACCATTCAAGAACCCATCAATACTAGATTTGAAAGAGACACACATACCTGTGAAATTGCCACTGTTGTCATCCCTAGAAACAGTTGCAATGCTACCTGGGTTAGACAGAAGTATCTGTCTTGCCATTTCTGGTGCGAGACGATACCCTTCTTCAAAATTCCCGTTAACCTTCTCCAACATGATATTCTTAGCATTCCAGGCAACTTTGTACGTGACATTCACCCCATGATTTGCCCTAACCCATTTCATTATAGTATCGACAGTTATCTCTTGGTTTCTCATAAATTCCTCTATCAGACCCTGTGCTGTCCACTGAGAATTGGCCATTGGGTTTTTATCTTCAGCATCCGCGGCACAAGTATGCACAAAATTACAGTTCCCCCAACCCTATAAGTATTGCCATCAGGCATTAGACCAATGTAAACCCTCCACTCACAACTCGGTTCCCTACATTTGTACTTCAACCTCTTCTTCTCATTCTTCACTTGTTTGAATGTGAAATGATGAGAGATGGCATATGACCTCATGAATGATCTGGCCTCATTAATGGTTGGCCACATCATGCCTGCCACCAGTGGTTGCTCCCCAACTTCTCTTTCGGCCCCTGCCTCCTCTGCCATGTACATATTCTGAGTCCCTTCAACAAAATCTAAATACTCATCAAATCTTGAATCGTATTCATCATCTTCGTCCTCTGATGAATCCATACTCTGATAACCTTCTTGAGGATCGACATTCTCATCTAAGTTACAACCCTCCCCTTCTTCAGTAGGGTTATCCTCATCCCCTCCTTCAGTTCCTCCTACTATGACCTCTTCTGCCCCCACCATCTGTCTTAGTATCGATCTCCATGTATCAGCATCACTAGACATAAACTGATCCCAATCAAA
>BEHA01050295.1:679553-689921 GCA_002897215.1 Eschscholzia californica subsp. californica | reverse complement strand
AAATGTGAGTGCAATTCATCTATCCATTGAAGAACAGTTATAGCTTCTTAATGGGAAACCCTAGTTATTGATTTCCCAACTTTTTGGCATATGGGGGATATTCATCAGTCACTAAAAATGGTGCTCCACCTTACTTTAGCCATATAGGGACGGAGAGAGATAATGCTGTCACTAATGACCACATATATTTTCACTTCCATGTAAATTAAGAAAAATTGTCTTTATACCTAGACCTAGCTGTGTTTACTCCAATAGGAGTAAGAATTGACAAAAAAATAAAATAAAAGAAAAAAACGAAAGGGTAACAAACTTGAGGTCTTTATAATGTTCCACTAAAAAAAACATATCATGAATGTCTGACTTGAGTCGTCACTTGTTACCAATGCTTCACATTGTATAGTCTATTAGGCTTAATTGAAAACCGACTAGTTTTGAGTTGAGTGACCATAAACTTAACAAATATGTCCACTAACTGATAGCTAGCTAGACGATGTTGGATATTGTTAATATGCATATCATATTTTTTGTATTAGTGAAAATCCAAGTCTATCTTTATCTTTTCTATGAGGTGCATTTAGAAAAAAACTTGAGTGGTATCGAAAAGTTTATCAAATGAATTTAGACCAACTCAGTTATCTCTTTATAAATTGTACATTGATTTTTATATATACGACAAGCAAAAGAACATAATCTTCACTCAACAAAAAAGATGGTTACCAATCTCTCTTCCCATTTTCTTCATCTTTTCTACAATTCGGATTTAATCAACAAACCCATAATTATAATCAACTAAGATAATAAATTAAGAAACCTCAATTAATAAGTTTAATAATTTTCCTTGTGAAATACAAATCTTGATTTGGTTTTGGTGCTGAATTTGGTACATAGCCTTTGTAGTTGTTTTGCCAAAACTGAAGGCCCACAATAAAATACTCCTGTTACATGATCAAACCAAAACCATTAAAATTCATTAGTTTGAATAGTAACAACTCCTTATACTCCCTTTTCATTTAGGGATTGTTTGGTTCCCAATTTGATCAAGACTCTACCTAATAAAAGTTTGAAAGGGTAGGAGGTTTGGATCAAACCTACTTCTCTTTTATGCATGGTTCACAGACATGTTTTTAGGTTACTAGGGTTGTTGACCAAAACCTTCACTTATGGCACTAGCTAGAGCAACTCTTTATCTTATTTTCTCAAATCTTTCATACTTACTACCCTTTATAAAATTCTAAACAAAAAATTAAGGTCTTGTGGGGTTGTCTAAACTCAACAAAAGTAAGGTCTATTTTTGGGATTATTGATCTCTCCAAAATATTATTGGGAAGTTCCCCAGCAATAAAAAAAAATTTGGCCTTAATCACTTAGAGCATCCCCAACGGCTCTCCATAACGCCATTATATGGCGTTATGGAGGGGTGGGGACACCCAATGGCACCGGAGATCACCAAAGATCTCCCGTGCCATGAACAGCCGGCTACGGTTGCCCTTCACCAATTTGTTGATATGGTGGGCCCCATAGTTTTTCATATATAATTCATCCTCTTTTGAATTATTTTTTCCCATTTAGTCCTTTTATTTATTTTAATGTTTGTATTTGGTCCCATAAAATATTTTTGTTTGGTCTCCATAAAACAATAAAATGTCGTAATGATCTTAATTTGTAATTTAAATCTTATAATTCTAATTACTATTTTAATAAATTATTTGTCATCTTATTTTATTTAGAAAAATGAGTATTAAAAATTATAAAAATAAAATCTAGTGTGATGAATAGTGATTGGTGGGAGTTTTAGTGTTTGCCTTTGGGTTCAAGAGTATGAAAACACCAAATAATTTGGTGAAGATTCTTTTTTGGTGACTAATTTGGTGCTAACCTTTGGGATGCTCTTAGAAGTTATTATATACTAATCACTTTAGTTATATTGTGCCTAATATATTTATATAGTGCATAAAATGTTATCACATTTTATCTTCAAACTAATATATCATGTGAAGTGAGCTAGAGGCACCTATATATTAATGCACACTTTTGTGATTTTGCTATATTCTATCACTTACCTATCTTTGCACCTTCATGTCTAGTAGCTAAATCTGCAAAGACTTTGGACCAATTTGGCCTACCAAAATGTGTTTGTACCTGCAATCATTCAAATCTTTAGTAAAAATGAAAGTGATCACACTTCTATATAAAACTAAACTAAGTCATAATCATATACATGGTTGTAATCTAACCGGAGTCTTTGAGATAACGTCTACTCCGTTTTTTGAGTAATGCAGCATTTGAATTGCACTTATAAATGCAGATCGCACATCCCCGTCTTGATAAACACTCGTAAGATAATTATGTATTTCAATCATGTCCTGAAACAAATAGCAATAGTTAAAATAAAATAAAGTAATCTTAATTGTGAAAAATTATTCAATTAAGTACATAATTAATCTTTAATTACCTTCATTTGGTTTTTATCACATATTTCCTTCATGGCATCTCTAAACCATTCAAAGGAGCTATGTTCCCTAGTAACCCAATATAAATAAGCTTTTGATGAACATTCTTTAACTCCTAATTCTTCATCTTCCACCTACCAAAATACCCTTCATTATTCACAAAGAAATAATTCTCAAAAAATTTAATAAAAATTGTAGAACTATATATATATAAGGTAATACTAATTTGAGAAAATGTGTACATAATTATTAACGGTGGATTCTCGTAGGCTGCTTTGAACAATGTCTCTGACGATGCTAATGAAAGGAGTTGCCCCTATCCCTAGCCCGATGAGAACGACAATATCATATTTGACATGATCTTGAGATGAGGCGCCATATGGCCCGTCGATGTATATTTTTGGGTAATGGGAGCTGCCACATATGAGTGCCTGCCAATATCCAATATATCTTTGTAAATTTACATGTATATTATATGTATGTCTATTGTTTTTTTTTTGTTAAGGATATGTATGTCTATTGTGATATACATATATATTACATTTTTATGGAAAAAAATGGACAAAGGAATTGAGCAAAACTTCATCATTTTGTGTTTACATTTGAATTACCTCTTGGAAAAGGCTATAAATTTGATAACTCCAGTCCCCTAGTGTTTTAATATGCACACTTAGATGTTCATCCTCTGGTGCTGATGTTAGAGAAAAAGGGTGCCTTCAATATTATGAAAGTATTTAGTTAGAATATTAAGAAATAACTAAGCATGGGGATCTTAATTACTCACATGTAAAAAAGAAAATATATTTATTTATAATATAACGTAAGAATATCGGTTAAGTTGAATACCATTCAAATCGAGAAATTTGAGAACATTGAAGATATATGTACATCCCACTCTTGTACTTGAAGTCCGTCGGCTTGCTCATTTTGAGAGACAAGACTTTTCCTGGATATGTCTTGGCCTACCGAAATATATATGAAATTAAATTTAGAAAATAAAAAAGCAAACTTTATGTGCAGCTATATATTTGGAGAATTCGACATAATAGATTACCTTAACAAATTCGACATAATAGAATTCGGATCTCAAAACTCGAATCATCCTTTCTGCAATGTATAGTAAGACAGGAACTGCAATATACATCCATGTCTGCATCCAAGTACATTTCCGGTCATATATAAGAAAAATTGATGTTATATATAACAATGTTAAGATCGACAAGTTCACAAAATAACTTACCGTTTTTTCGCTTACATTCTTGGTGAGGAAGAGAAACATGGAGTGGATAATGAGCAAGACATAGACAAGGATGAATAAATGGTGAGAATACCAGAAAGCATTGTACCCACTCACATTTCTCAAGGGCTCCGGCAACGACGATGACTGACGACGTGCCAATCGTGTCGCTAGAATAAAAGCAATGGCCATTAATATTACCATTATAATACCCGTTGCAACTTCGGTCGTAGCTAATATTTCTATATAAGTAGGTTGATGGTTCTGAAAACCCGATGCGATTGTTCTTCTGAACACCGAGCGACTACATCTCGCGATCCTCGGAAAGTCACATGTAAGATGTGTTCCACCATGAAGGATTACCCCAATCACTATTCCCCCTGCAATCAGCTACATTAAAAAGTCATGTGAAATAATGTATGGGAACAAAAGAGGTATCAACGTTTGCAACGGTCCTATAGGGTCCCGTGATAACATTTTCAACCCTAAAAGAACTGTATCTTAACAAAAAAAACCCTAAAAGAACTATCACTAAATACAATTAAGAGTGGGTCTTGTTTAAAACATGCCAATAATTGTTGGATTTTGTTATAAATACATTTTTGATCATGGGGTTTTGACTAATTTTCTAATTGTAAATTGCAAGCCTATTTAGCAACGGCTTATGAACTTTAGGGAAAACCTTGTTGAAAACCGTTGCTAATTGTAACAATGCAAGCCCCATTTCTATTTCTATAACCTTCTATCTCTTTCTCTCCCTCTCTCTCTCTCTCTCTTTCTTGTTCATACCTTGTGGAAGTTAATATTGTCATTGAAGGGGATAATCGAATTCAACGAACGATTCCTGCGAAGCCATGTAATTGTATTCCGACAAACGGGTAAAAGAATAAGAGCCATATTGAATTTCAAAGTTTCCGCAGCACCTTTTGCAGTACAGAGACAGTACCCCATAACGTAAAACGCCTTTCGTTGTCGATATTGAATAAATTTCCACACAAACAAACCCAAACATATGAGCAACCAAAGTGTTACAATCCATGCCCGTCTCCAATAAGTTCGAAAAGCAATCTCGGTTGATGACATTACTTCATAATCATATTGATTTTCCGATCCTCCCTCAAAATATGTTACTTGGTTATGTTCAATCTCATTAACCAAATGGGAACCCTTTGTTAAGCTTGTCTTGGTGAATAGAGTTTCTAGTTGACAAATCTGCATTTTTCGGAAGTTGTTAGGGAAATTGTACTTGGTTATAATACTAATATTTTTCCCATCAAAAGACCAAATATTTGACCAATTGAAATCGTCATACTCTTTATTATTAATATTATATTATAGGACTTCGGGTAATTGTATCGAAATCCTTCTATGGTGTAGGTGTCAACTGGAAATAGTTTATTTCAAAACCTTTTTATATCGTTTTTATTTCATACCTGAACCCTAATCAACCCCTCGCACCCCCCGAGTGGTCAAGTAGGCAAAGGCTCTAGTTTTGTTCGAGCCATTCACACTACTTTTTTTCTCGCCCCACTTATCATTTTCTTTACAAATGCAATATCAAAAGATGATTTTGCCCTCTATCATCATAGAAATATTTCTATTTTCTTTAATAAAAGCTTGAGTTGAAGGTATTTTAGTAGTTAGTGTTCATAGTAAAGGATAGAATGGGTACATCAACATAGCCATGGTTTTCATGATCAATATCTTCCATGATTAGGGTTGCATATTCATTAGCTTCCTCCAATGAAATGGACAACTTATTTGTTGAAGCACTTAACAAAATAACCTGGAGAGAACAAAGAATTACCATGAAACCATTATAGCATTAATTTTGTAAATTTAAAAATTAATACCAAAATAAAGTTAATTAATATTTTCTTAGTTTAATATTAATTACCTTTTTGAGTTCCATCTTAGTGATTTTCCCATCCATATTTTTATCACACCTAACAAAAAATAAAATTTATAAATAATCTACTCTAATACAATATGCAATATCAATCCAATACCAATACTAGTCGAAAAAGACCATATGATTGTTCTAAAAGATAACAATATTCGAACTCTGGTCTTTCAGGTGGATAAACATATAGATTAAAAACTTAATAATTGTATTCAAGATATAATTTCTCTTAATAGAAATAAGACTCACAAATCGAATAAAACACGAACTCTTGAATGGAAACTCGGATCACGGATTCGACACCAAAAATAATGAAGCTCCAATTTTGTGATGCCAAAATTTATATCTTTTCTTCCTCTTAATGAACGTAGAAGTTCATCAGCAAAATCCGGTGCATCCTTCATACCTAAAAAAATTATATAGTCAAATGTTACAGTATATTACAAGGAATATATATATATGCATACATATATTCTATATTATGCCCAAAATGTAGGATAGCTAAGCCTCTGGCCCCATCGTACCCAGCCGACGACTAGGTTTTACAGCATCAGAGGTGCACGTTAGTACTAAACGCTAGACTAACCAGTTCGTACCCAGCCCACTAGGTTTTACAACATCAAAGGTGCACGTTTGTGTTAGATGTTCTTTTTCATTGTCTAAATCTAATTCGTCTAAATCTGATTTGTCTAAATTTGACTCGTTTGAATATAACCTATCTGACTCAGATAGACTGATAATCCAGACAAAGACAAACATTTTGAAATCTGACGGAAGAAAAACAAGACTCACCAATGCAGTATGGGAAATCAAACCGGGTGACCGTCCCGGTTCGAAGTGAAGCAATCTGGTCGAACCTTTCCTCTATTTCCCTCCATCCTGTCCGTCCATCTCCCAAACGGTCGATGAACCTCAGCTGTTTGATTGACTGATCTACAACTGTTCCGTTTTCGGGCAAATGTTGGTGGCTTTCAGTGTCTGATGAGTGAGTTAATGAAGAATCGGAAGTTGACCAGTCATGAGTTGCACAAAATGGGAAAGGAACGATTCTAGCACAATCAATGCAAGGTGAAGAAGATGAAGAAGAAGACGAGGACGAACAAGAAGATAAAGAAGAGGAAGAGTGATGATGATGGGTTGTTTGAGAATTGAAATGGGTATCCATTAATATCAAAATAGGTAAATTTATGAACTTCTCTGAGCTTGATCAAGAACAGAGTATGAATTTTGGAGAAGATTTGATCATGGGTTATTCAATAGAAGTATTCTTGATACTAGTTAACTAAAATTGAAATTTTGTGAGAGATGTGAGAAATTTCCATTATTTTCTATCTAATCACTCTGAAAAATGAAAAGATTTTTAATAGGTATAATTCTGTTGGAAGGGTTTTTATGAGTAAGAAAAGATGGATTTCTTTTTAGTTCAGGGGAGTTGATTTTGTAATGAATTGGAAAACAATTGAAGAAGAAGAAGAAGAAGAAAGGGATTTGGTTATTGTTTCAGAGAAGTATTTTGGTCTTTTGAAGCAGAGAAAAACAGAGAGAGAAAACAGAGAGAGAGAGAGAGGTTGATAGATTAATGGGAAGAAAATAGATAGGTTTATATGGAGGGAGTAAAAAATGGGGGGGTGGGGTAGAGAAGATCATGAGTAGAGCTGTAGAGGAGAGAGAGTTGTTTGTAGAGAGAGAAAGAAAACAATTAAAATAGAGAGAGAGAGAGAGAGAGAGAGAGAGAGAGTTGGTGTTGAGAGGGGGAGAAGAGATGGAAAGAGTAGTAGGAGAGAAAGTAAAGTGAGAGCAGGTGGGTGAAGTATAGAATGAAATTACACGAAAACTTTATGATCTCTTTCTCTCTCTCTCTCTTAAACAATTAGAGAGAGTAGAGAGGAAATTTTTTAACACTTCATCACCAAATCTGTCCAAATCCTATTTCTTGCATGATGAGGTTAGGGTTTGTTCTTGATTTTTTGGTGATGAAATTACTTCTAGAATATTAAACTTAGCATCATCATATTTCTCTCCCTTAAAACTATACTCCACACATATTTTTAATAGAATAGAAAATGGCAAGAATGTCGAAAGTCAAAGCTGAACATGGATCAAGTTGGTCCTCAACGACTACGATGAGAAAACCATTCCGACTGTCTATAACCATTTTCGGTCCATAAAGTTTCTCTATGTTGAATCCATAGAGTGAAACCGGTCAGTAGAGATTGTAATTTTGTAAAATTGTCACGTATTACAAATCAATTAGTTGTGAACAGAAAGTACATATGTCTAGTTCTACAAAACATCTGACTCAGCTCAAGAAGTCAAGATCGTACTTTTTTCTTGATCAATTTTTGAAACCCCTAACACTTTTCTTTTACTAGTGAGCTGGATTAAAGCTAAATTTATCATAACTCATAAGGTTTCTATTTATTTAGACCAGCCAAATCTCACTTTAACCTAAAGAAGAAAGCAAAAAAAGAGCCTTCTCATGTTAGAATCAGTCCATCATTTATCTTATTTTAGTGATTTTCATCTTCAATCCCTTTCGTACCTACGTAAGTCTATTTATAGGCCCTAGATTTAACTTTGATGGCTACACTGTATGACATTTGAGCTACCGACTATCGAACTTGAGAGAAATATCCGCCAATCTTGTTTCTCTTATCTAATAATCTGATATTTGAAGTATTTATATAGATATTGAAGCGCGTAGGTTCTTCACTAAGACGGAGTAGAAAGACAAAAATAGGCCGCACTTGTTTCCATCAGAAGTATGTTAACTATGTCATTTGCAAGTAGATCTTCAATTGGTTTCCTGCTATTCCTAACTAGACTGATAGCCAACATTTACAAAAATTACAAGAGAACAAAAGGTTTTGGTCACTCTCTAAGTAGAAATTCGATGTGGCTTCCCATGATCAAAGCGGAAGTAGATACGAAACGTTGGAAGTTTCAATCATGGGAAGTCATTTCGAATTTCTGCCAAGATTTTGCCCGGATGTTTTTACTAGCACTATATATATCCGAGCAAACGACCAAACTAAGGATGGGTGATCGAGTTTTATCTCCAATCATAGAGATCGAGCTCATTGGCATAGACCCTTTAATTACTAGGAGCCGGGATAAAACAACCCTTTTGAAGAAAAAAGTTTACGTCTGTATGAAGCAAAGGAATTGAACTTTTTTTGGGTTGATTACGGGGTGGCTGTCATTAGCATATCCTTAGCCCAATAAGGGTTGGACTTAGGTCCCTCTCTACTACTTGACGAATTTAATAGACCTTCAATAGCCATAGCCAAACTTTGTGGCAATTTTAGGGCCCAACATGCTTTATTGGATGACCTTAAGAGTTATATATGGTCTTTAGGGCCAACATGTCTTTGAGACGGTAGTTATTGAGTTCCATTCATAGTATAATATGTTCATGGACAAGGTTAGCCTAAACAGGGTTCAAATATTTTTTTTGTTCATCTACTAATAGATTCTAAGTGAAAGAAATACCAAACGGGTCAACATGTGTCCAAGTCAGCAGGGCGGTGAATCCAAAGGGGTTTTGTCACCTAAGCCCGAAACTGCGAGGTCGGCACGAGTATCTTAGGCGTCTTAAGCCTGGCCCGCATGGCTCTAAAAACAATCAGATCGGTCTTGGTCATAACTCTACTTTGGGCATTGGTGTTGTAAGGGACGTCAGCGAAAATCGACTCGACCCTTAAGGTCGTCTTGCCTCAAGGTGCAGGAAGGCGAATTCAAGTCTTGGTTTGTTCAACATAAACCCTAACCTGACCTAAGGTCCCACGCGGAGAGATCCACAAAATCTAAGATTCTAAGTAACGTGCAAGACAAGAATATGCCGTAAAGCAACTTTCCATAAACAATCTATAAATTCGGCAAAAAGATCTATCAAATACAAAGTTATGCAAATAAGAAATTCTATCTTTATTATGAACGCAAATGTGTGGTCTTATCTAAGTCGGTGGATCCTCACTACTCATCTTAAATTCTCATCAAGAGTCGTCGGTCAGCCGAGCCTATAAAGAACAACAGCTTCACCCTAATCAAACCATATAGTTTCAACTTTAAACTCAGACTCTGAACTCAATTCTTAAATTGCAAAAACAACCTACTGATTTGAACGTCGAGATTTTTGAATTTCTTTTGTAGGTTTTGTCCCAGAATCACGAAGAGTAATTCACTGTTTGTTCGTTGAATCTTCTTATCCCGAGTGATAAACCTAAAAGTCATTTGTAGACATCACCACACCAAAGAATATTTCCATTGATACAACAGTCAACAAATTATAATTTTTGTGGTAAATATATTTGAAGAGTTGTGACTTTCTTCATTAAGCTTATAGTAATTAGTTTTGTCCAAAAGTTTCCAGGAGTTGTATTCTCATAGATTAGCTATTTATATGAGACTTTAGAGCATCTCCAATGCAAAACTCAAAAAAATCTCTATTTATCATATGTGTCAAGTTCCTATTGAGATTCTCACTCCTAGGTGGCGAAAATAAAGATCTTTAATTTCTTTTTATCTCCCATGCAAAACTCTAAATTTATTTTATTTACTTATATGGCGTAGTTATTTTTGTAAATTTGAAAATATAGAAGACTCGATTTCTATTGGTTGAAATTCAAATATTGATGAATTAGGACAAATAGAGATATCTCAAGAGAGACTCTAGAATTGTCGGGGTTTAGGGAACGCCCCGACAAAAGAGACTCTCTCTCAGTTCCTAGGAGCGATTAAACCACAGCTAGTTTTTCTCTCCGAAACTAGAATTTCTA
>BEHA01050295.1:652851-679500 GCA_002897215.1 Eschscholzia californica subsp. californica | reverse complement strand
TTGAAAATATAGAAGACTCGATTTCTATTGGTTGAAATTCAAATATTGATGAATTAGGACAAATAGAGATATCTCAAGAGAGACTCTAGAAATAGTGTCGTCTTGAGATATCTTTATTTCACTCTCCCAACGTCATCTTAGAGATCCAAATAGAGTATTGCATTGGGAAAAAAACTCTAAAAATCATATGTGGCACAAAGAGTTTCTAAGATTGAGTGTTGCGTTGGAAATTTTCTTACTTCGGAAAGAATGAATAGAACAGGAGAAATCTTCAGCAATATATCTTCCTAGATCTCTCTATGGAAACGTCGAGGGAATTATCTTGCACTGAGAAATAATTTTTTGAATGAAGAGCTTTGTCCCTATCTCTTTGATGTCAAGGCGAAAAAAGTTACGAACATCTGCTAGATGTGCCTCATTATGGAAAAGTTACAAAAACTCTTGACCATAGGTCAACCAGTTTCTTGAAAATAATATGTGAACGAGTATTAGTTTAATATGTATATTTTATATTACACTAGTCAAGTCTAATGTGCTTGTACTTTTTAATACCTAAAAATTGACATCCTACTCTTGAAACTACGTTACCCAACTCTCTTGTGTCCCTTCATCAAAAAAAAAAAAAAAACTCTCTTGTGTCGATCCATGAGGCAAAAAAAAAAAAAGTCTAATATATCTCTACTTAAAAAATAGTCAAAATTGTTGATACTAAGTTACCCAAAATTGTTGGAATCTTGAGTGGAAAGGAAATTAAGTTGGACTTAAACACTACTACTAACTACCCCTATGAGAAGATAAACATGTATGTATGTCCAATAAATCTCCTAAACAAAAAAGAATTCCGACTCTCTTCTTCTTCACTTTGTTATAAAAACTCACCATCTTCTTTTGTTTTTATTAAACCCTCTAATTCATACTAATCTCCTTCAACCCTCTATCTCACTCAGGTTTATCTTCAACTACTACCCTTCTCATTGCTTTTCTTGATTTCCTTCTTTTCTTTATGCTGTCTTTTAACATTCATCATGGGGTCGCTTTGTGTTGTTTAAAGTTAAACAACTCAAATTACACAAATCTTTACTCTTAAATCAAAATTTTCTAATATTTGCTAATCTGAGACTATTTCCTATAGTATATTTATGCCATCATCTTTTTTTTCCTTTCGTATTTAATCTTGGGGAAATTTGGTTTTAGACTTAATTTCATGTTTTTTTTTTAATTGTTCAGCATGTGCCTGACCTCTAGACGGAAGATTATACCTATTACCACTCCAACCAAGGGTTGTTGGCCACTTAATTTCATGTTGGTCTTAGCTAAAAAGACATGTCAATGTTTTGAACGTCGGTCGTGTACAAACCTATTAAGTGTGTTGAAACTTTTGAACTCCATGAAAACCTACTTTTTTTGTTCAAATTGTACAAATCTGTGCAAACTATGTTCGAATTTGCTGAAAATTTGCTCCGTCTCTGCAAACCTTACGTAGAGAACGTAAAGTTGACCATCCTTATCGAAAAAAGTAATACGTATTTCCCTTCTAAGAAGCTAAATAAGTATTATTATTCGAGTAGTCTAAATAAACCATCAAACAATATGTATAAATTCTTGGTTCCCCCTATTGTTTCTCATTATGGCTTAAATATGGTACTTTTTTTTTCATCTTCTTGCCAATGTTGAACAAAGACTTCTTCTTTGGTTTATTATGTTTGGATTATCAGTATTCAATATGACAACGAAATATACTTTCTTAGTGGATTATATTTATGTGCAATTAGTGTTACTTCTTATGAAAGAAATATTTGATTTATTAGTTGATGATTTTGTCATAAATTTTTGTTAGTTCAATTGATTGTAGATATTGGTAACCAATGAAGTCTTATATATTCATATTGGCATTGCTTCTATTGGGTCTAACAAGTGTATTTGGATCGAAATCTTCGCCCCAACACGAGCAACTTTTCTCGAGAATTGCCGTTCAAAATACTCAAGTTAATATTAATCATGAAGCTTATGTCAAAGCTTCTCCTCTTATACTTGGATTAAAGGTAAACAATTCACTGCCCATTATCTATGCCAAATAGTTCTCCATATTACTCTAAACAAGATTTTCAAACTCATAAAATCTTGTCAATGTCTCAGGGTCAAAATGTGGATTGGGTTGATGTAGAATTTAGCTCCCCAAATCCATCAAATGATGATTGGATTGGAGTTTTTTCTCCTGCAAATTTCAAGTAATCTTCGATACCTATGCATTTCAAAATCTAGTTTTTCGGGTTCTTTTACAACTATGGGTTTGTTCTTACAATTGTTTGATAAATCCAAATTGCAGTTCTTCGATTTGTGCTGCTGAGAATAAGAGAACTCAACAACCATTACTATGCACAGCTCCTATTAAGGTTTGAACTTGTCTTGCCTTTTTTCGTTTTCTTTTTCGAAACTGAATTTTCGGGTTTAATCGATGTCATTTAAGTTCGAGTAACTTGTTAAGTTGTTTAAATCATTGTGTTTTGCAGTTTCAGTTTGCCCATTTTTCAAATCCCAACTATAACGAAACGGGGAAGGGGACTTTGAGGCTTCAACTTATCAACCAGAGATCAGACTTCTCATTTGGACTATTTTCGAGTGGCCTTGGAAATGTATGATCATACTCATAATCCCGTTATTCTTTTCTAACTTTTATAATCTATTATCTAATCAACTTTTATGTGGATAAATTTGGAAAAAAAAGGCAATAACTTTTTTTTTGTTGCAAGAAAGGCGATAACATTAGCTGCACTTAGTGTTCTAGTTATAGTATTTTAGCTAGGTCATATTTTTATATTTGGATCAAACTAGGTGGTTTGAAATCGACTACTTTATCATTGTCAAGTTCTATTTTTTTCTTTCTATTCACACTCTTATTTGATAAATGACAGCCTAAGCTGACCACCGTCTCAAACAAAGTTGTTTTCGCCAATCCAAAGGCGCCTGCTTACCCGCGATTGGCGCACGGGAAGTCATGGAACGAGGTAAGTCCTTATTCACTCTCATTGTTAGGCACTCCCTTTGAACCGGTGAAAAATCTATTTTTCTCTATTCCTATTTCGATCATTTTGATGACATATATACTTATATATATATATATATATAGATGACTGTAACTTGGACAAGTGGATATGGGATCAATGAAGCACAACCTTTTGTTGAGTGGAGTACCCAGGGAGGAGATAGAATACGTTCTCCGGCTGGAACATTAACTTTCGATCGAAATAGCATGTGTGGTGAGTTTAAATTTGTGTCTAAGGAGTTCTTGCTCGTTTAGTCTATATGTTACTGATTTCTGCCTTTCGTATTCTCATTTGACTTAAACGTTTTCCAAAACCTTCATCTACAGGTGCACCGGCTAGAACAGTAGGATGGCGTGATCCTGGTTTCATCCATACTAGTTTTCTAAAGGATTTATGGCCTAATTCAATGTATATAATATCTACCAACTTCTCATTTTCATTCTTATAATTCTTATATGGGTTGGTTGATGTTATGTTCTAAGGGTGGAAATTGGCTTTAAGCTTTCGATTACTGAATCCTAATAGTGATGTTTGGTTGATGCAGGTATACATACAGATTGGGGCATAGAATGTTTAATGGTTCTTATGTTTGGAGTGGATCATATAATTTTCGGGCCTCGCCTTTCCCTGGTCAGGACTCTGTACAACGAGTCGTTATATTCGGTGATATGGGAAAGGTATGATCTTTCTGACAACCCACTCACCAACTACTTAGAATGGGCCATACCTCGGGTGCCCGTGGATTAGCTGGCGGCCTGTCGGTAACCTCTAAAAGTAGCTTGGGCTTCATTAAACCATCCTGGTCTATAGATTTTTTTTTTCCGGTTCTCTGTTTGACTTACTATATATCTTCCCAAGTTGTGTTTTTTGTGGGGTTATCGATTAAAATACTATTTCGTGTTGCTTGATATCAGGCTGAACCAGATGGATCAATTGCATATAACAGCCAACCCGGTTCGCTTAATACTACGAAGCAGATTATTCAAGATTTGAAGAATACCGATATAGTCTTTCATATCGGAGATTTATCTTATGCAAATGGATATCTTTCACAATGGGATCAATTTACTTCACAAGTTGAACCTATCGCCTCGAATGTTCCTTACATGGTCGGAAGGTTAGTAATCCTTCCATTTTCACTTCTTTATATAGTTTCGTTTATCGACACTATCATATGCCAATTTTAAGTGAAAACTCTAATTCTGTGTTCTACTCCTCATCTTTTGTAGTGGAAATCACGAGCGTGACTGGCCCGATTCAGGATCATTCTATGGAAAGACGGATTCAGGTGGAGAATGTGGTGTCCCTGCTGAAACAATGTTCTATGTTCCAGCTGAAAATCGGGCTAAATTTTGGTAAAACACACGAACAAAAACTCTTTGATTATAAATTCGATTAGCAAAACCTTTCCTATACCGATTTTTTTCATCTCTTGTTTCTTTCAGGTATTCTACAGATTATGGGATGTTTCGTTTCTGTGTAGCCGACACAGAACATGACTGGAGAGAAGGAACAGAACAATATAAGTTCATTGAACAATGCCTATCTTCTGTAGATAGACGAAAACAACCATGGTTGATCTTCTTAGCTCATAGAGTACTTGGTTATTCTTCTAATAGTTTTTATGCCAAAGAAGGCACATTTGAGGAACCAATGGGTAGAGAAAGCCTTCAAAAACTATGGCAGAAATATAAAGTTGATATAGCTTTCTATGGTCATGTCCATAACTACGAAAGAACGTGCCCAATCTACGAGGTAAAAATGGAATACACTACTGTTGTAGCGAATGTCAACAGAGTGTAACAACGGTGAAGGAAAGATATATTCCCTACTTACAGACATTATCTTTTCTTCGCCATTGGTACTCTTTATTTACACTCTTTACGACTTCAATTTTTACAAGTTTAGAATATTAACTTTAGTGACTTGACAAGCTTGCCCTTCTCTTTTTTTTGTTTTCCAGAGTGTTTGTACGAGTTCGGAGAAGTCATACTATAAAGGGAACTTGAATGGGACAATCCATATTGTTGCAGGTGGTGCAGGAGCTCGTCTAGCAGAGTTTACTACTCTTCAAACAGCTTGGAGCCTTCACAAAGACTTCGATTATGGGTTCACAAAACTTACAGCACTTGATCATTCAAATTTGTTGTTTGAGTACAAGAAAAGTAGTGACGGGAAAGTCTACGATTCCTTTAGAATATCGAGGGATTATCGCGATATCTTGGCTTGCGATGTTGATAGTTGTCCAAGTGTTACCATTGCTTCTTGAAATAGTTTAGTAGAACGCGAAAACCAGTAGATAGTTTTGATGTAATGTTAGGTTTAGTACATTATGGGGTTAACCAAGAATTAATTAGAAATGTTTCAAGTGATGTGAATTCTTCCTTGCAACTGTTCTATATTTTATCATGAGTTCTAAGTTGATATTATTTTGTACATGACTTCAATGACTTGATAACTGTCTTATTTTTAAAATTTTCAGCTTGCCTCGAACCCTAACCCTAGACCTCTAAAGTGTAAGAATAAACCTTATATCACTTTAACCAAGAGTTGTTGGCTTATTTTATTGAAGAACAAAATATATTAAAAGATATAAAGATGATTAAACGAAAACAGGTTACATGATCATAAACGAAAACGAAGTCTTGATCTCTAAGAGAAGCTAATTATTGACATCTTCGGGTATTAAAATCCCAAGGTTTACAAATACTAAAATCCATCTCATGAAACAGTACTGGTTCTACTATTAAGACTGGAAAGATAGATGTAAAGATCAATAAGCATGCACTCTTTTAACAAAATGTTCTTAAACTAGGGTAACTATAATCGTCTCCATTACTCTGCAGTTTCAAAGCTTGCTAATCTGCTTCACCTGTAAAGCCGAAGCGAGGCAGAAACGGAGATGGTAGGTATCAATCAACTGCTCTTGTTTGCGTAGCCATCAGCAGCAGGTCCGTCATTATCATTGAAGGAATTTCCCATCGGTTGCTCACCCTGGTCAAATGTTCCAACACTGCCACTTGGAAAGCTTCCCTCCACACCAGCAGCATCATTAACATAGTTGTCATTGCCGCCACTGGCAACATTGCTGCTGCCTCCCCAACCACCACTGTTTCCACCGTCATAACCGCTACCACCACCAAAACCTCCACTGTTGTCGTAGCTGCCACCGCCACCACCATAACCACCTCCTTGGTTTCCACCATAGTTGCCACCGCCACCTCCATAGCCACCACCGCCTCCTCCATAACCGCCGCCACCACCGCCATAGCCACCTCCACCGTAGCCACCTCCACCGTAGCCGCCACCACCACTACGAAATCCTCCAGCTCCTCCAGGTCGATCAGTCGCATAATTCACCCGTACCATACGACCATGAAGATCCTGTATAGTTTATAGAGATTAAACAACTTTCATAATCAAATAAAAAGAAACTAGTAGCAGTAAAAATCGAAGACACTGCCTGATAATTTCACCACACTAGCTACTTGGAATTTAGAGAAGCAAGTTATGGAAATCAGTGAAGAGGTTCATGTGGCAACAAGCGGGTGAACTTTTATGTGACATCCTATCTCATTTTAGAATAAGTCACAACCAGCATGATGCAGAAAAGAGGGAGAAAGAGTGCCCAGATCACATTTACTTTGCTTGTATCAGTAAGCACTACATAAAGAAATTACTAAATATAGAAAATCAGCATCCTACTATAAACAGAAACAAGAAAAGGAATTTACCTTAGACATCACTAGTGATAAAACCATTGAAATGTCATCATGGACTTATCGCACTTAATATATGTTAAGGTACAAGATAAGAAATATCTGAAAAGGTTACCTGTCCATCCATGGCAGAGATGGCACTAGATGCCTCCTCAGTAGATGTGAAAGTAACAAACCCGAAGCCTCTAGATCTACCTGTCTCACGGTCCATGATGACTCTTGCTGCAGGATACATCATATCAATAATAGGAATTATGCCTCCACAACGAAAAATCACCATTGAGAAAAAAACATAGCAACATATTTTTGATATACACAGATTTCATGCACAAACTGATACCTTCAATTACTTCCCCATGGGCACCGAAAGCTTCTCTCAGACTAGTGTCATCGGTGTTGTAAGATAGACCTGAGCCACCAAGTTTGAGAACATCATAACATAATAAGAGATTAAGAGAGAAATATCAAACACTGTATTGGTAGAAGAAAGTTATAAATCTACTCACCTCCAATGAAGAGCTTGGAAGATGACATGCATCTTATAGCTTGGAAAATGGAAGGCTTGGATGCAGATAATTCAGAGCTTAAGCTCTTTCCCACACTCTGTTTCAGTAGATTCCCCATTTTGCTGAGGAAAGCCATTTTCGAAAACTAGAGCAACAAAGATGCAAGAAAGAGAACCAATCAATCAAAAAATTCATAAGTTTTAACATTGAAACAGAACCCAGTAAATACAGAAAACTTTCCTAATAATTTCGAATTTGACTGAAGTACTACTACCAACAAGTGCAAACATAAACAAACTACCAAGAAATACAACGGGTTCCGAATTATTTTGGTTAACAAAAAAAGGTAAGTCGCCCTAAACTTGAAAGACCTACAAGCATACAACCAAAACTGCATAAAACTGGGAGTTTCGCCGACAAATTCCGATTCCTTACAAGTGATAATCAACAAAACAAGATCGAACCATCGTTTAAACGAGAAAATAAAACACCTCTAAAAGCACATAATACTATAAGAACTCGAGCCAAAGATTAAACAGAAATCATTTAACCTAAATATAATGGAACCATCATCATCATCATTGAATCAATGATAGCAGCAAAATCTACTGCTAATAATAAACCTTTTATCACAATACCATTTATACTAGTAATCACCACAAGTACTGATAAACTAACTAGAACAATCAACCAATCAAACACTAGTTCCCAAGAATCAAAAGATCTGACAAATAAACTCAAGAATCCATCACTAATCATCATATAAGAGATCTATCTTTATAAATAATTACCTAGAAACAAACCAGCAAAACAAAACCCTAAAAGTGAAATCGCCGTATGTACTATCAAACATATAAGACAGTCTTAGCCTAAACAAAATTCTAAAAGAGTTGAAATAGATGATCAAAAAGGAGGAATTAGATTAGGGTTTACCTTGTGTAGTCTGTTTCAGCTAAAACCCTTGTTTCTGTGGTTTGAAGAAATAAGGGTTTGGAAATGCGATGATTATTTATCAACATCTCAAATAGATCTTGTCCGTTCATTTGGGGTATGGATTCGTTGGATGAAAACGGCGACAGATTTTTTTTTCTTTTGGAAAAGCTATTAGAACGTATTGATTCCCGAGACAAACCCGAAAAATATTTCATCTGTCTTCTCCATTTTCGTAAAGAAATGCTATCGAGATACGACATACAAAAGGAACGGATGGATAAGACTTCACTGGGTTCGTCAAATATTGGTGTTGTATTTCAGTTGGGTCTCAGGTAATTTGTTACTACCACATAGTCTTTGACCAAATATATCTTGGCCTCAATAATTTTTGGGAATTTTCGTCCAAGTACCCTTTTTTTTTTTTTTAATTAAACCATAATTTCATTTATAAGTCATTACGATCACAAAATTACATGGTAGATAGTTCTTATTCGTATGAGAACTACATAAGAGTTACATAAGTAAAGTTCACAGACTTTTCGAATGTAAAGTGTCTCATGAAGGGAAAGGAATTGACAAGACACAGACTCAAAGAAAAAACCATAAAGGTCGATAAAATAGATCCTTAAGATCGAGAATGAAAAGACCCTAAAGGTCGACAATATTGAAAATAATTATTTACATCCATGCACACGCATCAGTGTTGATTGCTCTTATTTACAATATGACCACTGTCGCCATCACCGGAAAATCGCCACCACTAAAAGACCGCTGCCACTACGAGGAGATTGTCGCCACTGAATCGGAATATCATCAATCAATCAAATAGATGAGATATGTTGAATCTCTTGCCGAAATCCTCTAGAATTTTGATCTTCCATCCAGTATCACTGAAATCAATTGATGGATTTATATTTTCTATGTAAACACGAATCTTCTTGCAAATATTTTAATAGATCTCAAAGTTGAAACATTGAACCAGAAATCCCATGAGAAGAACATCACTTCTTCATGTTAACTAACTTTTCGATCTTAAAACCTGAGTACGCCGGTGAAATTGCTTCCACCAAACACTCTCTATCTCTCTCTTTATCTAACATCTTTCTTCTTTCTGTTTGTATTTGTTAATATTAGAAAGATTATGGAAAGAGAAAATAAGGAAGAATAGATACAGAGATTTCCTTAAGGGATGAAGATTGGGGACTGAAGTTTTCTAGAAACTTATATGGAAAGATAACAAAACTTATAGTAGAAAGGAAAAAAAGGGTTTTGGCGAAGGGAGGACCCTTTGCCAGAGAAAAAACGAATATCTACTCTGAAGGTTTTCTCTATAAAATGGTCCGTCTAAGTACCCTTTGTGGCAGTATTTTGGGAAAGTCGATGTATTAGGGAAACGAGAAAAGCTTTCGGGAAAAAAAATTCAATGGGCGGAAAGCAAAATTATTGAACCAAACACACCATTTTTCGTGTCACCGACACCTGGTCGGTCGCCCGCCGACTTTCAGTCGGCGATCATAAACTATTTCTCTATCACCTGTCGCTCTCCTGTTCATCAGATCTCTCTCTCCTCTTCATCTCTCCACCAGTCTCCCTGCTTTCCTCTCTTTCTGTCTTTAAATTTTGACGAAGGTGAGAGCCCTTCCCCAGAACGCTTCGTTTGGATGTCTCTTCTGTCTTCAAGTTCCGACGAAGCTGAGAGCCCTTCACCGGAACCCTTCGTTTAGATGTGGAAGCACTAGATCTAAACGAAGCAATCTAGTCTGGAAAACCATACGAGGTTCCAGCGAAGGGACTTTCCCCATCGCTAGAACTTATAAAGCGAGAAGAAAACGGGAGAATGAGAGAAGAGAAAAATTAAGAGGGAAATAGAGAGAGGGGAAGAGGATACTGTCGGAGTTGGTGGTGGTCATGGAAGTTAATGGTGAAAGTCGTCCGAACTGATGGTGGAGGTAGATGGGGAAGATGGAGGAAGAAAAACTGAAAGGATTTTAAAGGGGGTGATGTTGGTGGAAACAAAAAGTTTCTCTAAATTATTTTCTTTCCACCCAAAAATTTGTGCCTGAGAAAAATTGTTTATTTCCCCGAAACATCGACCTTCGGGAAACTACCTTTCTCATTGTTGATACTGTAAACTACCCCTTTTCATTTTCAGTAATGTTAGGGAACAAGAAAACTAGGTAGCTTATTGGCAAAAATCTTATGTGGGTTGCCACGATTCATATTTTTTTTATTATAATTTATAACCCATGAGCAGGAATCACAACATGCCACATACTATTGTTGCCTACAGTTTGCCTAATTTTTAGATATCATCTTATTCTTCGTTAATCCAACCAGATTTGAATTCCCTTTCCTCTTCTCCTTTCTTCCAAAATCTCACAACAAACAAACCAGTGGTTATCTCTTTCTCACTTCGATTAACGAGTGAATAGTATTTTAGGGTAAATCTTGCATCCTAAGAAATCAGGGTCATTTGTATCTAGTTCCATTGAGGTTGAATCTATCTCTCTAGGTTGAACATCCAATAACCAACTCTATCTTTTCTAGATTTGAAATTGAATTTCCCAACCGGTATGTTAATCGAACTTCATGAGTGTTTTTGGATGTAAATGTTACAAATTTGTGTATATGAAGATATTGAAAGTAGGCCTTTGATCTAGACAAATTTTAGGTTTTTTAATTGAAAATTTAAGACTTTTGGGACACTGTGTGTGTTGTACTCAAGAGAATATACATGAAATGCATTGATTTTGATATAATCATATTGTTATTTGATATTTTGTTTTGATGATATTGATAGTTTGGGTAGGTAATACAAAAATTTAGGGGTTAAGATCTTAGGTATTTCAATAACTTGGGACACAAGAGTCCCACAAGGAAGAAATTTTCTCCTACTAAATATACAAGATTGGTGACACGATTTATAAAAAATACTAGATATCCTTGAATAAAAGAATTGAATTTGCATCTATCAAATATACGGGATAATCCCAAAAAAGAATCTCGATATCTTACGACTGCGAAATATCAGTTTCATCTCAAAATGATGGATCTAAACGACCCCATTACAGCCACTCATCGCAGTCGGCTAAACAAGACTATATAAAGCAACAAACTCGTTTTAAACTAGGTACAACCATCACAGTATAAGGGTGGGAATTACGCCCGAAAGCCCGAAACCCGATCCGGAACGCCCGAGTCCGAAGAGGAAACATTTAGCCTGAAACCCTACACAGTGAAGGAGTTGAAGGAGATGTCCTTCTACCAAGATAGCAATGCGAGCAATATGTCGGCTAGGATAATTTATGAAGAAGATCATCAAGTCCGATTGATTTAGGGGTCGTAGCGTTTAGCTAGAAACCAACTACGATCGTCGAATTACGAAGTAATTCGCGGCTAACTTCGATCGGATCCTACATCGGGTTACACATAAGAATGGGTATTTAATCGGATGATATGACTAGTGGGAGTGTGATATAACATTGGGAATGTCCCATAAACATATCTCATAGGCCTAAATAGAATTTGGGCAAAAGATAGCAAAAAGGCCCGAAATAAGGGTTTTGGGCCTAGACCGATTCGGGTACTTCTAGGACTCGGATTGGGCTGAATTTTGGAGGGATAGTTTCTGATATAATAAGAATTATATCTGCCAATTTTCGTGGTGTTTGGACACCTCCTCTTTAGGGAATTGAGAAAATATCAATAGTTGTTATTTTCGACAATTTCCCTAAATCTTATTCTAAAGGTGTTTTAGGAAACCTAAAAGGAGGTGGATTCTTATTAGGGTTCTATATAAACACTCTTAGGGCAGAGAATAAGGTGTGAAATTTCTCTCTAAGCTTTCTTACTCTACCACATTAAGTAGAGAGGAGAAAGTGAGCTAATTCCCAAGCTATCTTCTAGTCAAGCAAGAAGAAGGTCTTCTTATTATCAAACCACCATTGGAGTGCTAGCGAGCTTTCAAGGAGGGAGATTAAATACACTATTTGGTGTCCCAAGTAGAGGAGCTACGTTTGAAGCTCTTGGTCTTCTTTAATCTATTCAACTAGCTCGAAGGAAATAACGATTAAGGTAATCTACTGTCTTCTATTTAGTTAGTTACTAGTTTTGCATGATGATCTTGGGGATATTAGTGTTAGACATTAGATGTCGTTATCCGCTATAAACACTAGTATAAGGGTATAAATCCATAAAGTGGCGTCAGAGCCTCTTGCAATTAACTAGTTTTTGCTAAGAATGGAACTAATTGATATTTGATATGCTTGATAGTTTGATAGTTTGAGTTTATTAAGGTTTTAAAAAGTGTTTTAAAAGGTATTATAAACTCATGATTTGATTACAATGAATACGATTCAACTAGTTTTCAAATTAAAAATCAAAATTGATGATTGAAAGTGTTTCAAAACATTGAATTTCATTGTTTTTGAATTGGTTTTCAAAATTGTTCTTGAAAAAATTTCAGAAACCTAGAATTTTGTTCCAAAATTGGTTGATTAAAAGAGTTGTTTTTGAGTTTTAGGAAACTCCCAAAAACAAAAAATTTGGAATTTAGAAGTGTTCTAAAAGAAGTGTTTTGAGTTTGAAACTCACAAAACAAAATTTGGAAAATTTAAAGTTTCTAAAAGTTTTGAAAAAAATTTGGAAGTGTTCTAAAAGGATTTCAAAATTTAGAAAGAGTTTTAAAAATTGGAAGTTAGCAAATAGAGATTTGCACAACAAACAAAAAAAAATAAAATTTGGAAACTAGGTTTTGGAAACCCTAGTGTCCGGCCAGGAAGCTTCCTTGGTCGGACAGAAGTTGCTGGTCGCGTCCAGAGCAGCTGTTGAGACGCGTCCAGGAGACGTGTCCAGAGCAGCTGGGACGCGTCTTGGAGACGCGTCCAGGTCGAGTCTTGGAGACGCGTCCAGGTCGAGTCTTGGAGACGCGTCCAGGTCGAGTCTAGGACCCGACCACCAGCTGCGATGGAAGCATCTGGACGCGTCTTGGAGACGCGTCTGAGAGGTTCTGGGTGTCTCGGACTAGTCCGAGACACCTAGTGCTGGTCCGGTCCAGCACCAGACGCGTCTGGTACATGGACTAGCGTCCTGGCTCTAGCCAGGACGAGACCAGGCATCGGTCGGGACATGCCGGCCCTATGGGACGTGCTATGTCCGGACCTTGTCCGAGCCCTTTTGTGGGCTTGGGTCGGGACTTGTCCCGGGCTTTTTCGAGGCTTTTCGGACCACGAAAAGGGACCATCATTCGAGTGAGAGTTTTTGCCAAATTTTCTTCCGATTCCAACCAAATAATTCCAAAGTTAATCTGGGCCATCCGGAAGGCCAAAACGGATTTCTCTTTAAATTGATTTATGAAATCATTAAGAATCAAACCAAGTTTATTTCGAAATTGACCCGGGCTTTCTCGAGCCCAAAACGGAGTTTTTCTTAAAGTTGATTTTAGAAATCATAAAAGATAAAACCGGAACGCACCATTAGTTGAATTCTTCGAATTTAGACTTAAGGTCCGTAATGTGACATGTGATGTCGACAAAAGTGTCTCCCAAGATAATCATGCATATATAATACTTAGCCTTAATATATTATATGAATGCATGTGATGTGAATGCGAGAAACTAGTATGGCCATAGATTTATTTCTTATTCTTGTTTTAAGCACGAATGGGTGCATATTTGTAATTAATTTTAATTTCAAGTTTATACGATCTGCGAATCGTTAAAGTCTTGTAATTAGAGTTTAGGGTCTATGAGTCCATTGAAGAAACTCAAGGAAGGAATCCAAAGGCGAGTGGGAGAAATCAATGGAGGTTCAAAGATGGAGATCTAGACGAACCAAAAGACGAAACAAGAAGCAAACCAAAGGAGATTAGATCTTCTAGGTTAGGGGCCATACTAGGATCCATATCTGCTTGATTTATTTTCTCGCACGCATTTACTTACTTATTTACGCTTTATGTCATGGATGTTAGTTAGGCTAAATAGTTCACTATAACAAACGCCAGACTAGCGTAAAAGTCCCCAAAACGCAATCTTGAGTAATCGCCTGTCCAGATTAAGACACTCGTTGCGCCCTTGTTCGAGGAAGGTGGGTCGGCCTTCGCAGAGTACCTCCTCTACCTTACAATGCGGGTAGGTCTATAGAAGAGGCCTACACGTCTAAATGGTTCTACTCAACGAGATCAGCAAGAGAGTTCTGGATACTCGAGGCAAAAGGATAGATTAGTTATTCATTAATGAAATCTATCAACCAAGAGTCATAAGGTATGATCAGTGAAGTAGTTCACTCACCCGGAACGACAGAGTCAAAGGGTAGGGCCTTCGTCCGCTTTACTCCGAAGAACTGGGGTCTTGGAATCACTTATTCAATCGGGGACGATTTTTATTTAATAATGTGGGAAAACTAAGTTTTTCAAAAACGATAACGAGTTTTAAAACTTTGTCATTTCTTTTATGTAGTTTTATGATGACACAAAGAAACGAGTTCAACTTTAAATCACACCTAAGGGAGGTGTTGATCCACTTCCTAGAATGGAAGAATGAATCCGAGAATAGTTCTCAGATTCAAAAGGAAGGTCACTAGAATACCCAATCCCAATGTTGACTCATAAAAGAGAAGGTCAAAAGCCATTTGCAAGCAATCACTACAAAACAATCGGGCTTTAGTTACGCCTTTTTTGTTACGGACTACAAATACCGTAGCTATTAGTCAACATTTGCTATGGACATTTTTAAGTCGTAGTAAATGTTAACAAATAGCTACAAACCCTGTGTTAACTTGCTACACATGTGTCCATATCAAGTGCATCACGCACATAAATTTTTGAAAATCAAGAAAATGCCTTTTTGCTACAATACGTTAAGCGTAGCAACTGGTGAGCATTTGCTACGAGCTTTCCGTAGTTAGTGGGTCTAAATGATAGCAAATGGTGATGAAATTACGAGGGAAAAGTTTTGGCTGAAAATAAAAGGTTAAAGCGAAAAAGGGCGCCAAAATTTTTAGGTTGCACGCATTAAAAAGAGCCAAAATTTTATACTTTTAGAGTGCCCGCTCTAAAATTGGCCAAAATTTAGGGTTTCCCAATTCAGTCGACTAGGGTAAAAACGAGTTCAAGCAGAATGAGAGAAAGAGAGACAAACAAAGCTAGTTCATCTCCAAATCATTAGCTTGATTCTCACATTAAATCTCTCCAATTCTCGTAGGTTTTTCTCTAAAAAATTGGTCTCCAATATTTTTTTCTTTTTGATTTGTTTCTTTTCCATTTGATATGTTTGAAGATCTTCTTTGCAGTCGAGGAGAAGTCTTTCTTCGGCTATTTCTTGTGTCGGTAAGGTAACTCAGTCTATACCTCAAATCTATTATGTTTGTTCTTTCTGGAAATACCTTTATTTCACTTATTCTGTTAAAAAACCCTAGAATTGATTGATAGATCTTTCAGTTTGGGCTAAGGGTTTGATGATTTTGGTTATTTCGGCTTTGATATTAGATATTATCTTTTCATCTTAATTCATGTAAATTTTTATGTGGTTTAAGTTATGGTTTGATTATTTTTACCCAGTATGATTAGAACAAGAGACAAATAGAAGATTCCTTGAATAGCTGCTCCACCAAGACGAGGAACGGGTGTAGTGATATTTCATCCCATTCTAATTGAGGTGCAAGTGTATCATTATTAGTTGCAGAAAGAACTCTTTCTGAATCTCTACTAGTAGAAATTCTGCCACCAGTTTTCTTCTATTAAAGCATTTGATTAATAAGAAATTCAAGCAAAATCTCATCCTAGAATATGTTTTTTATCTGCATTTAACCTTTTTAATTTTTGGTACTACACATCTATTGATTTATCAAATGCCAATTAGATGCGATTGATTGATATGTAGAAGATAGAGATGAAGATGAAACCCATAAGAAATCTATGATCAAAGAAACTCCTAGAAGACCTGTGTTTATGCCTTCCCATTTCATTGAGAAACCTAATTCTAGACGGAGCGTGATAGATCAAGGAGAATGAAAGCTCTGATGATGATGTAGGAAAAGGGTAGAACTGAAAAGAGAAAAAAGGCGGGCATTAATGGTATTCTTCGTTGATTATTCTGTTTGGTGTCCATTTTCGCGATTGCAATTTGTTATACTAAATTAGGACTACCTGATCTTGGCTTTTGTGGAATCTATTTACTTGGATTTAGGCTATGTCTGTTATTTTAGTAGTGTTCTGAGTAATAGTACCGTGGTACAAATGCTCCTCTTACTGTTGCCCAAATGCTAGGGAAAGTGAGCAAGTTTAGATTCATCACCTGAATAGATGAATAGTAATTAGTAATTGTTTAGGATTTTCAATGAACAATTTCCCTCAAGATTCTCAAAAATATTCTCGTTTTCACTTTCTATTTTCTTTCATTTTCTTTTTGAGACAGAGTTTGTGTTGAAGGATTCAGAGTCTCACTATATTTATGTCTGCGAGAGGATGAAAGAACCAATAGATATCGGCATAACAACGTCTTGGCGAGACAGCACGTGTTGAATTTCAATGACATGATGGGTTCTCTCTTCATACTTCAAATGCATCATGACTTCATGAGTATTATATAACCACTAAATTTATTTTTGTTGTAGTTATAAGACTATTGTTGCAGGATTCCGAGAATGAAGATGTCATTGCACCAGAAATATCGAACCACGGAACCAGCTGGAATGGTTGCGATTTTGGCACTCTGATGCAGGGGCATCCGGCATGGACGCTTTTGCCGTGGACCTATTGGCCACGTAGGTCAATCGGCCATATTGTTTAGAATTAGGAAAGTCCCAATTTTAGTATGATTGAATTTAGGTTTAGGAAATTACATTATTTCAGTATTTACATTAATTGGGAAGTCTAGTTTGAGTCTATCTATTTAGGAAGTTGCAGTATTTCAGTATTTCCATTATTTAGGAAAGCCTAGTTTGAGTCTATCTAGGAAAGTCTAAAATCCTATAAAAGGAGGTTCAGTCTGTCTTTTATTTTCATGTTGAAGAGAAAAACCAATTGAGTTTAATCAAGTTTATAGTTATTTATTCGTTCTTTTATCGTTTTTCGTTTACTTTTATTATCTTCTTTTAATTCCGCTGCGTTCTACATCATGTAGTATTCAGAGCCACCAAAGTTTTGGGCTAATGATTCTGGAATTTTTTTTCCAGACCAGTCAAATCAGTATCGTTCATACTCTATTCCTCAAGAGAATTATAATCAATTAGATTATACTCATCAAGGGATAACGAAGCAATGCTTATGCGCCTCTTGTTTTTCTCCAAATAGTTCGTACGATTATCATTGGAATCCTGGAGAAACCTTAAGAGAAAACCCATCACAACCTCCATCTTCTTATTATCCGACATCAACCGCACCACCACCACCACCACCTCCGTACTCTAATTATACTCAACAACCGTCTCCTTGTCAATACCAACCTTCACCACCACCACCAGTGTGTTATACACCATCACCTCCATCTTATTACTATCCAACACCAGAACCACCACCACCAACTCCGTACTCTTATTATTCACCACCCCTACCATCTTCGGCACCTCTACCTTCATACACTTATTATTCACCAACACCAACACAACCATCTTCTCTTGACGGTTTTGCGCAACCAACACTTTTGAAGAAATCTATGTCGTTGTCCGAAGAAAAAGTTATTGATGATAAGAAGAAAGAGGATGCTTCGTTGGTGGTAGATTTGATAAAAATATCCAAAGATCGAGCTATCAAATCAGTTGACACTTTGGACAAACTATTCTCTTCTAATACACCACAATCTCTTCAACTACAATCAACTATTCTGAGAGAATTGGGGTTTGATCATTCCAACAATATGTTCACTGAAGTAATACGTCAACCATCTTCCTCGCCTACTTTAGCTTTCAATCAGGAAGAAGATGTGATTAATTATTCAATTGATACAACTACTAGGACTGACGATATGAATCGATATGCTAGCGTATTAATTAAAGAAGATGAACCCAATGATATTACAGAAGGAGTTGAAGAGGATTACCACGAAGAAGTTGAAGTCGAAGAAGAAGAAGAAGAAGAAGAAGAAGAAGAAGAAGAAGAAGAAGACGAAGAGTACAAAGAAGTTGAAAAAGATGATTCCAACTATAAAGAAGTAATAAAAGAGGATGATTTCATTGATATTAAACAAAAAGTTCACAACAATACTCTTTCACTGTTTGAGAAAGAAAAAGAAATAAATCAACTTCTCGGTCTTATTATTAATGCTTTCTATAGTAACAAAAAAATTTTCCTTAGTGAATTAATTCGTAACTCTTCGGATGCGTTGGATAAGATCAGATTTGCAAGCTTAACAGAAAAAAACAAGCTGGGTGCTCAACCTGGACCCTTCACCAAGATTGTTCTTGATAAAGTTAATAAGACTCGCTCGATCATTGATAGTCGAATCAGAATGACGAAAGCCGATTTGGTGAACAATTTGTGGACGATTGCGAAATCTGGAACGAAGGAATTCATGGAGGCATTACAAGCACGAGCATATGTTAGTTCTGAAACCCTAATAATGGTAGTTCTTGCTTGCGTCCGTTTTCGCTCCCTCGATAACTGTCGTTACTTCTCACCGATTATAAATTCTGATGCATCAAGTCCACTAACCAGTAAACAAAAATCACGAGATGCTTTATCTATGCTCAAATCTGAAAAAAATCCCACAATAATTCTAGATATATGTCGTGTCGTTTCTCTTCATCCCGTTAAGCACCTCTACCGATTTGCTTTTTCAGAGGCAATGTATAATTTACAATCGCCACAAATTTTGATATGGGACTGTAAGGAAAAGATTTGGAGAAGTGGGTTATGGAATGGGCAAAAATTTATTGACATTCCTTCTATGAGATCCCGGTGTTTATATGGGGTTAGGCCTGTCCCTAAAAATGGAGAAATTTGCTTCACTTATACATTCAATAATGGGACTCAACTCATGAGACTTGAACATGGATGGGATGGAGACTTGGTGGAGCATCTATGGGATGGAGACAAACAAGAATGGAGAGTTTTTTGGTCTCGCAACACTACTGGATGTAGTCACTATGTTACATGTGAGAATTTCGGGAGTGATACACCTGTTTGTAATTGTCTTCATGGAGATGTTGCTAGTGTTGTGGTTGACATTGGTGTCCCACGTGAAGTTGGGCGTGTCGAGGTTCTTCACATACATACAAAGAACATGAAACTTGCTGAACATTTTGATCCGCAAAAGGACGCAGACGAAACTCATGAGCATGTTGAGTCTGCTCTTGCCGCACTATGTATAGGAAAGATGATGAATGTCAAGGTCAATTTTTTCACCGAGCAGAATTTCGTCATTGCGATCTTCTTCATCGAACTACAAGATGATGGAAGATGTCGAAATTTATTGGACGTTAATTCACTATTATCGAATTTGCGAAAATCTTCTCATCATAGGTTTCAGTTTATCGTTGGTGACTTGGTCCCTTTCTCTAGCCTTCGAATTTCATACACTGTTCGTGCAAAGTGGGAATTACGGATTGCTATGACAGATTTCGTCGTATACGGGAGCATCAAATTGTTTTCTTCATCGAAACGGTTCGGGACGAACCTCGTGGGAGAAGGGGAGCTGATGCAGTTTTAGATTCCTGTTTCCACCAAGTAAAGAGGATGCTGGAATGGTTGCGATTTTGGCACTCTCTCTGGGTAGTATTTTTATGGATTATTTCTATATTTAGTGCTCAAATCTTGTTGAATATTTGGTTGAAGCATAATTTGATTCTAAGATCATACATGACGACGTCGGTTGAATTGAAGTAGTGTGAGTTTGATGAATAACATTACCTTGGCTGAGATCAAAGTTGTTTCATTTGGAATTGACAACCTGCCTCTTATTTCTATGGACCGAAGTCAGATAGTAATGGCACACTATCTAATTTATGATTCTTGTTCACTGTTTCATTTTACATATTGATCTATCCTTGCTATATCGAATAAAGGGCTGAATTTAGATATTAACTATTGAAAAACAGAATATGAACCGATGTTTGCAATTGCAGAAAACAAGATTCAGCTATAGTTTCTTACATTTGGATGATGATTCTTGAACACTAAGGTGGAGTTGATTAATGTGTTGTTTGTTTTTCTTCAAACTCATGATTTTTTTCTTCACTAACACAGGAACCATGTTGAACAACATATGTCAAATTACACAAGTGACAGGAGAGGCTCGGCTTAAGCTATATATGTCAAGTTCTATAAAGATGGTAATTTATACTCTAATGTTAGAGGAGTTCAAGTTGTAAGATCACAAGGATAATTTTTTTAATACTCCATTATATGGATATATGCGATGTAAAGCAATAAAAGTGTTACAATTAATTCAATAAGAAAGTTCTTTTTGTTAGTATTGTGTGTAAATATACATAGATATAGTGATTATTAAGAACAATAGGATTATATATGAATGAATTAACAAATGCTTTATAAATGTAATTGATCTTTTGTTACACCTAATCATGCCTTATATTTGCTACGACCAAAGTCATAATAACTAACTTTCAACGGTCATTTTCTATAAAAATATAATCACATTTTGTTATGGATTGTCTCGTAGCGAAAAGCCAACTTTTTGCTATGGACTAGGGGTCGTAACAAAAAGTTCGTAGCTAATGGTATTTGTGACGGCAATATCCATTTACGGTACGTCGTCCATAACAAATGCTCAATTGCTACGAATTTTGAATTATCTGCTACGGTTTTTGTCCATAACAAAAGGACGTTTATTTTGTAGTGAATCGTATAACATTCTCTTTGGAAGAGTAATGAATGCTAGCATAACCATTAAGACAAACTAAGGAAGAAATTCCTACAGAAGTCATAAATGGAGAGGTACGAGACCTCCAAGGCAATCTGAAAGTCATCCTAAGGGAAGACAACAGAATACATCTATCACCCAATTCAATATCGATTGAACAAAGATAGATAAAGACCTTAGATGAGTCACTCAAGTTGTTACGAACAAACTGAGCAGAACATACGGGAATATCCAGTCTAAGAAAGGTTCTTGAGATTTGGTACAAAGAATCTAAGAAAGAGCTCTTTGAGATTCAAAAGGGCAAAGGATCAGTCAAGTGAGACAAACATTTGATCAAAGAAAAGCAGTTGTCGAGTACATGATCAAGAGTATTCCTCATTACTGTGAATGTTTCCTTCATCAGGTATTTTAAACCGGATGTGCGGCTCGGTAAAGCTCAAGGAAATCACATACTTGATTAAAAGAAGTAAAGATCCAAGAGGGAGCAGAAGCAGTAATGCTAAGGATGCTGAAAGGGATCGAAGTCTTCTCTTAGACACTGATCTAGCTTAGAACATTCTGTTCTTCTAGAAACATCTGATGTTTTAAACCAGTGATAAATTAACTGAAGGTTAACATCGATAATGACTAAAATCAAGAGATTCAAACTCATCAACTTCAGCATTGTCGATTTGGTCTTAAGGACTAATTGACGAAGTCACCCTTTCAAAAGGGCATAAGACTGGTAACCTATTAGGACTCATACAGTATTATGCAGACCTATAAGTTTACTTGCAGAAGCTAACGAGAGCTACTTCAATATGTACTCTGACAACTTCAGAACGTTTGAGATGCTCAAACAAAGTACACACCGAAGCAATGAGTCACTTTGACAAGAAAGATTAAGCCATCCGATTTGATTGGAGTGTTGAAAACTTGAGTCAAACACTTGATAACCATCAAAGGAGTTGAGAAACAGTTTCTAACTCTGCTTCATGGAACACATCCGACGGATGGTGATTTCAGTGGGAGTAATCGAACATTGCTATGCATGCCTCGATCAAAGATGGGTTAAAGTCAGTCTTCCGAATACTTTGGGATATATTCTAGAAACGATTGTTTCCACAAATTTACCAAAATTCCGTCTAAAGCTAAAACTTGTAAAAAGCGTTACAAAACTAGCTAATATCTGACGCAATTTCTTTTTGAAAGAAATTTGGGCTTCTTCCACAACCAATCAAGAGAACAAAGTGTTTGTTGCTCATGATAGTATTCTTCTAGTAATAAACACACCTAGTAGTCTGGGAAAAAAACACTAATTATTACAAGAATAAGTGGGAGAAAAGTACAAGTCGATTTAATTCGATCATGAGATAAATCATGAAGAGTCATGAAGAACGATCATGGAACTTGTACAAGACGATTAAATTCGACCAAGAGCAACAAACTGCGGCTCCTCCGATAAGGAAAGGTTAAAGATATGATCTTATAAACCCACCGCACAAAAGTGAATGTCATTCGCAGGAGAACTCTCAAAGCAAGTGAAAGTGTCTCTAAAGGAATATCTCAAAGTAGTTGAGAAAATTCCAAATTGTTGTTCAAAAGCCCTAAAAGGTCAAATCTCAAAGACTCGGAAAATAAAGGTTATTTCTGAAAAGATAAAAGACTTGCGCAGAAACGGAAACTGACTCTAGATTTTGGCTAGAAGCTAAAATCATCATGGAATCCATATCTCGTCAAGACATGAACCTTGATAATTTAAGTCAACGGAAGACCTAAATTGCTTTTCCAAAGTAGAAAACTGAGAAGGATGGAAACATTCATGTTTCCCGTAACTAGACAAGAAGAATAAGATTCTTCCAATCAAGTTATGTCCATAGGCATGCTTCAGAAATCCATCAACGGATTAAAAGCACGCAAGAGTTAGAATCTTCGATTCAAAGAGGCAATCAAAGAAGTTTGATTCCTGAGGAATGAAGAAAAATCTTGAATCACGAGTTTCAAGAAGGTAAGTGGGAGAAACAAACCTTCCGGGTCCGTATGCAGAGTACATACAAAAGATTGAGTATGACATAAGATGTTGTGTAACAGTGAACACACTGACTCAATAAAAGGACCACACATAAGGATGAAATGTCATTTTGGACATCTAAAGATCTATAAGCATAGATAAAAAAGATGATAGGATTAGAGAGACTCAGTACGCTAAGATGCTTGAGATCCGAAACAGAAAATCTAAGACTTGGAAAAGTCAAAAAGAATTTCGACCCAAAACTCATGACAAAGAGCGTTGCCAAATCGAAGTTTTAAAAGACACCGATGAGCAAACACGCATGAGAGAGACGTTTATGTTTGAAAACATAAAGTCAAGTCATGTTGAACATGATGAGTGTATTGGCAAAAAATAGCATTGGGCCTTCCTTATGCGCCCACCCTCGTGTAACATGAGGGGGGTGCCTTCAGTAGCGGTCTAGCAAGGAAGCCCACCGAAAGCCCAACACGCCTCGCAAGCCCAGAAAGTCTAAGCAGGCTTACACAAGCCCACGCTCCTGGCATGCCAAGATAAGGTCTGCCATGACGATCCACCCACACTCCATCTAGTTTTGCGTACACGTGGCCACGTTGTTAGGGATTGAGTCAGTCCAATCCTAGCATTCTGCTACACGTTGGGGTTATGGTTGAAGACCGAGTCTTGCGCTACTTTAAAGGAGTAGTGGATCATTTCTACTGGCAACGAACAGGCTAGGGCAACGGGTATCGTAAGGCTACCTTTCCCTCTCAAGAGATCAACGGCTACGGAAGCAGTCTAGTGCGATCCTACTATTGCGGATCTAACAACCCTGCGCCCCCAAGAGTAGTTACTATCCTCTGCACTCTATAAATAGAGGAAGCCTCACTCTTGGAAGGGGATCAGACTCTCACTCGAAAATTACTTACTTATTCTCTACTTAGCACTCTAGAAGCTCGACTCCGATCACGTCACTCATTCCATACTAAGCTCCGGCTACAAATCACCTACCCCGACGATCTCTGGTCTAAGCTAGCCTAAGGCAGAGATTCCGGCCAGAAGCTTCCACGAAACCACATCGAAACTTGCTAGAGGCTTCTCGTTTATCTCATTCTTCGTTGGTCTATCCTTCTGTAAGTAGAAGACTACCCTTCCGCAAGCAGAGATCTACCCTTCTGCAAGCAGAATCCTACTTTTCCATAACCAGAAGTCTACTCTGCTGATCAAGTAGTCCAGAAGCTACCACAACTCACCATTCCGTAGAATCGAGCTCCGGTCACTTTACGAGTCGTGCCACCCCGACGCTACAACGACTCTACCGTCATTAGTAACTCTATCTTCGGTTTATTCACTTTATTACATCGAACTAAGTTACTGACTTGACCGTCGGAGGGTCCTTGGCTGACACCATCTCCGGTGCCCCCTTGGACTTCACGGTTGTGTTTCCCTTGTGCAGGTTTACAGGCTACTGGTACCCGTTTTCTACCCTGACGTTAGCCCGATAGTAGCTGTTTCCTTCTCTGACGTTTGCCTACCCATCTACCCGACTACTAGAACCGACCTTCTGCCCATCAACCCGTCTATTTGAAGGCCCGAAGCCTAGTTGCTGGTGCCCACCCGACGATCCTTCTAACCGTGTCACTTTCTACCCGTCCACAGTTTGGCGCCCACCGTGGGGCCCCGGCAACAATTATCAAAGACGACCTTTGCAATGGCAGATGACATGGTAGCCACTCCGATCGACGTTTCAGCCCAGATAGCCGCTCTCACAGCCCAAGTGCAAGAGAATGCTCAAAAGTTCAAAGCCCTCGAAGAAGAAAACTCACTGATGAGGGCAGAGAACCAGCTACTTCAAGAGAAGATCACCGAGCTCTCTGTACCAAGATCAACAGGGCTAAGGTTTCGAGCTCCTGTTACTTCGATGCAACCTTTCACCCCAGAGCCAGGAAGTTCTTCCAGCCAGCCAACCATGCAATCGACTACTGTCAGTGGTTCTACAACACTACCTGCAACTCAAGCTGGCTCTACAACACCCTTCATAATGCCTCTGCCTTCATTCCAGAGCTCTGCTCTCCCCCTACACTCTACTCTGCCCTTACACTCTACTGCTGCTCCTCTTTTCTCCTCTTCAATGTTTACTGTTCTCCCCTCACACACTGTGGCAGGTGGGACAACTCTTAACTCACAAGCTGACATCCTAAACTTGTCTTTTATAGATACTCCTCTGGAGCAGATCATGGCTAGGAAACTCGCAGAGATGGAGGCAATGATCACTAGGATCCCTGGAGTTCCAGCCCCACTAAGGAAGAGTCTGCCCCAGAGCTACGCAGACTCACCTTTCGTTGATACTATTGCCTTGGTAGAAATGCCTAAGAAGTTTTCATTCCCTAACATGAGGATGTACGATGGAACATCCGATCCAGACGATCACATCTCTTCATATAAGCAGAGGATGTTCACTGCTGCAATACCAAGAGATCTCAGAGAAGCATGCATGTGCAAGAGCTTTGGTTCAAGCCTTGCTGGTCCAGCCTTGCAATGGTACACGAACCTGCCCAACAATTCGATCGCCTCCTTTGCCCAGCTCACAGACACATTTGTAGAGCAGTTTGCCAGTAGCAAAATGCTAGAAAAGCTATCTGGCGACCTCTACCGAGTCCACCAGAGAAGGGGCGAACCACTCAGAGACTACGTGGGGAGGTTCAACTGAGAGAAGGTGTCGATTCCCTACTGCAACCAAGAGACTACCGTTGATGCGTTCAGAAAAGGCTTACTGCCAGAAGGAGAGTTGTACAAGGAGCTTACCAAATTTAATTGCACTACCATGGAGGATGCCCTGGCTCGCGCTTGGGTAGAAATTCGGTGGGAGGAAGACGAAGCCCACCGAAACAAATATTATTCTTATGATGACAGGAACACGGACCGTCGCTCTAGACGACCAGATCGGAGAACAGATAGCAGACCAGGGGAGCCCTACCCAACTTCCAGACGTGGCCCTCCTAAGGAGAACAGAAGGCCACTTGACCCTCCATCAGGTCGCCCAGCAGAGAAGCCTCAAGGACCCGTTCGTACCAGGATTCCAGAGTACAACCTAAGCATTGAACCAGTCGAACTAGTAGCGGTTATGAAGGGCATGGACAGTACTGTAAGGTGGCCAGGGAAGACAAAGACTCCTGGCGAGAAGAGAGACACAACCAAGTGGTGCGAGTTCCACGGAGATCACGGCCACAACACTACAGATTGCATAGCCCTCAGGCTAGAAGTTGCAGAGTTGCTGAAAAGAGGCCACCTTACCGACTTGTTGACAGAGAAAGGGATGAGTACCCTGGCACAACGAGACACCCAAGTCAAGGAACCAGAGCAGCCGATTCCTACGAAGACGTGTCTAGTAATCTCAGGAGGTTCAGAAGTGAGTGGAGTTAGCCACTCTGCAGCCAAGAGGAGTGCTAGAATTGCAGCCAACCCTCTAGCCCACTCTACAGAAGCTACTCCTCATGCCTACACCAACCAGACAGTAAGCTTCATAGACAATGAAGCAACAGGGCTCGTCAACCCTCATCATGACGCTCTTGTTATCTCTCTTAATATTGCAAATGTTCTAGTTAAGCGTATTTTGATAGATAATGGTTCATCCACTAATGTACT
>BEHA01050295.1:614623-638662 GCA_002897215.1 Eschscholzia californica subsp. californica | reverse complement strand
ATAAGTTAATAAAAGAAAGTATTTAGGGATAAAGTCAAGATATCAAACAACCAGAGAGCGTAAATTGGAATAGATCGTAAAAGAAAATTCATAGCTTACATGAGTATATGACTTTCTACGGCTGAAAACCGAAAAACCCTAGCTTACATGAGCATATGACACACTCTCTCTATCTCACTCTTCCCCTCTAAACATAAGCTTTCAATCAGACAAAGATAAAACGAGAGAAAAACAAAGAAATATAGGGAGATAGATGGAGATGATGATGATTACGTCGGTGGTTTTGGTGAGAGGATAGAGCTCGAAGAAGAGAGTTTTGTTTTAAAGTTCAAGATCACCGACAGGTGACTGACCGTCTAACCGCAACTCTTTCCGGAGAAGAGAGAAAAGAATGTGAGGGTAACATTTTGAAAGGATTGATGAATAGGAAGAAGAAAAAGATATCGAACAGTTAAGTTTGAAACGGAATTGTAGTCTTGGGGGTCGAACGGGAATGCTTACAAATAAGAGGGCCAAATTTTTCTATATGCAGATTCTAGGAAGAAAAGAAAAGGGCAAATAAGAAGTCGTTAGTTGGTAATCATCAAAACTGTCGCGAAAGGTAAACAAAATTAGTTAGTATTTCATAGTGAGATGCCGAAAATATCGGTTCGCCTTCAATCAAGTCCAATTCTACTCTCTTTCAAACCCTAATCCCATTTCTTGTTTCTTTCCTCTACTCGTTTGCCCAACCAAAATCAACCCAGAAAAGAAATTCTCCCATTCTCTTTAAAATCTCACAGTTTCATCTAAAACCCACCATTGAAAAACCAATCATTTACCCATTAACCTAAAACTCATCACTGAAATTCCATCTTCAAATTTTTTTTCCCCAACCATTTCCATTTCCTTGCTTTCATTTTAATTTTTTCCATTCTATTTGCTCAATTGCTTGTAGAGATTGATCAACAATCTTTAGAGAAATTTCATTATCTGGGTAAGTTTCTTTTGTTGTTAATTTGATTCTGATTGGTTATTGGTAATGTTAACTTATATGGGTATAGTTTAGATTGTCATCAGCAATTTTTCATCTTTCATTATTCTTCATGCAAGTTTCAGAAAATACTTAAAGGCATTTTGATGAAATAGAACCTTTGAGAGGCATTTCTAATCCAAAATGAAAAGGAGTTTTATTATACCTAATGAAATCGAAATGTGGGTTCTACTGAATTGGGTCTAGAGGTTGGAAATTTTGAGTTGGTATGAGCAAACATTGTATATCATGCATTCAAGAATGTGTTTAGATGATAGAGAAGAAGAAGAAGGACGAAGTTTCTTAGAACAATCGCTTTATTTCTTTTTTTCTGATTATTATCGGAGGTATACGAGTATTATAATAGAACACGATAGTATGACAGAGAATTATAATCAAATTGAGGGTTATAATTGATCTTGTGATTAAGGCCAATACCTCACCAACTGGTGAGACCCAGTTTGTTGATTCTACTCGTCAATGCCCACGAGTCACGACTGTCTTAGTACCTTCTCTAGTGACCCGTTATAGTTTTTAACAAGACAACAATTATTAACGTATATCGAAAGTTCAATCTGATATAGATTCTTTATATTCGCCATGACGATCATTACTTCTCTAGTTCTCTTTTTGTTGATTATGTTTGTATGTTTTCTTTTCAGGATTACATATTTGAGATCCTTGTTCCCGAATTTGAACACATAAGTTCATTCATGGAATCTGGTCAAGGAAATGAAAGAATAAGTACTGGTAATTCAATGGCAAATACTGATGGTACTATGAGAGAAAATGGTCTTCTTAACCCAATTAAGAAGTCTGGTTCCTCGCTCTCATCTTCTTCTACCTCTTCTTCTGCCTCTTCATTTGATGAGAATCTCTTCCAACAAGAAGGCATTGAAATGGTCGAACCAAACAATTTAGAAAAGAGTACTATTAGCCCTCCTAAACCCGACGGCAGCCATTTAGCTTCAAAAGATGGAGAAAAGGTTGTCCCGATTGTCATCTACCCAAAATCTGAAGGATCAGATATCGGATCTCCAGGACCCAAATCTCCGTTAGACGTTTCAGGTGTTAATCTTGAGTTCTTGGAAAATGGACCAGTAAAGCAATCCCCTCCACTACAAGTAATGGGACGAACAGATGAACCCCGTCCATATAGGATTCCATCATCCGTGTTTGCAAGAAGTAAATCGGCAACCCCCCAAGAATGGAGTGTGGCTTCAAACGAGTCGTTATTTAGTATTCATATGGGGAATAATAGTTTCTCTAGAGACCAAATGATTTTGATGGGTAGATCAGGAGAGTTAGATTTGGGTAAATCCGGAGAGTTAATTTTCCCTTTGAATAAGGCAGGAGAGTTGATTATCCCTGGTAGAAAAAGTGAGGAATTGAACAACTTCGAAACTACCCCACCTCTGGGTAACACAATAGTTGGCCATGAGAAGAATAATTCAGATTCAGGGGAGGACTTGGCTGTAACTGAAGCCGCAGCTGAAACTATGAAGGAGGTTTTAAGGGTAGCTGCCGAAGATCGTGATAAGGTTATTAAGCCTGCCAGTGGATCCCACATTTCGTCTAGCATTTCTCGCCATTCTGATGGGAGTTCGACCAGTGTTCGTTCCTTTGCATTTCCAATGTAAGTTAAATACTAAACTCGATCTTATATATATTCTGCATTTCTTTGGACTGATGGGTACATTTGAATTTAGAAGGTATATATATATATAGACTGACTCTCTACCTAAACCGACATCAACCCGATAATGTATTTTTCCTTTACAATGGTCTAGTAACGGAAAACCCCCATATTTTCATGAGTGGTTATTCTATATCTAGACAAACTTATCCAATATTCTAGTACAAGAAGACACATAACTTATAAGCGGGTATTTAGAGACACTCGACTCTTCAGTGGCTTGCTTCTTTTGTTTCAGTTGTTACCTCATATCATGTTTATGCTAAAACTCCTTACTAACAACGAGTTCATATACAGATTGACAGGGGACGGAGGTAAAAGTAGGTCAGCAGCAAAGACTGGTCCTGAGCAACAAAATGAGCAAACGCCACAATCGAACTCTGGAACAATCACAAACAAGGGTGGCAATAAATGGTTATCTTGTTTCTCGTTTTGCCCCGTTCGTTGTTGAAGCTGAGTGAGTACTTCATTTTCTCTACCATCTTCTCTTAAGAAACACGACATGAATTTTCCATCGTACTAATGCATATATGTATATATATATATTAACTTTGTCTTTCAGGTTCTGAGTGTTCCTTTAAAGTTGCATCCCTTCAATTCTTGGGTTGTTGTTATATCGTTCTCTATTTCTCGACGGTGAAAGTGACATCCTCGCCATCTCGTTTTGGGTTTGGACACCGTTTCTTTGATTTTTGTGGTTCAATCCAACATCAGATTGGTTGAAAAAAGTGATGGATAACATAGTTTAGTGAAGTTGATTTCTTTTTTTTTTGTTTTCTATTTTTATATTTTTATGGGAATATCCGATGATCAAGTGTTAATCATATTAATAGCATCATTGATTTGTATAATTACCATCTTTCATTTCTCTCATCCTTCTCCAAATGACTTCACTAGCACAATATATAGGCAGCTGCAACAAACTCAACTTTAGGTAGAAAATCCCAAGGCCAGCGCTTTGGGGAAAGCTAAATAGTTTCCGGGGTGTGAAATTTTAAAGGGAATATGTAGAATTTTAGAAAATTTCCGGGGAAATAAATTTTAAGGGGAGATAAAAAAACACTCCACCTCACCTCACTCTCTCTCCACCTCACCTCACTCTCTCTCCACCTCACCTCACTCTCTCTCCTACTAACCTCTTTGTCTTCTCCGATTAGGTCGCCGGGCGGTCAACAGACCGGAACTCCGGCGAAGGGAAACCCCTTCGCCGGAGTTTCTAGAGAGAGAGAGTGAAAAAATATATATTTTTTTTTCATGGTCTTCGCCCGACGACCTAATTGGAGAAGACAGAGAGGTTAGTAGGAGAGAGAGTGAGGTGAGGTGAGGTGAGGTGGAGAGAGAGAGGTGAGGTGGAGAAGCTATGTTGCTTTCCCCCTAAATAAAATTGTCAAACAAAATTGACCAATTTTTGACCAAGTCTTCACACCCCGGAAACTATTTAGCTTTCCCCAAAGCGCTGGCCAAATCCCAAGATGGGTTGTTCAAATACTTCAAATTTCTCTTTGATGCTTGAAAATGAAACTCCATTGGTTGCCCCATGTATGGACTAATGTGATCAACAACAAACACTAAACCATGTCTGCTAACAGTTAAACACATCATGATACCTATCAATTGTTTGAAGAAAGACATATTTGTCCACCACCTCTTGGTGTAGTGGTTAGCCTTTAGGGAGATTGTCTGTAACAACAACTTTAGGCATTGCTTATTAAATCTCTCAATCTTCGTTCTTAAGCCCACCACTTCCTGTAAAAATAACATCATCAACTTATGTGCTAACAATCAAAATTCAAAGTTTTTTTTTTTTAACTTACTTTGACCAACAAGGTGTGCTCGTCGTGGTGGTGTTGTTTGAACTCATCTTTTGAAAAGTAAGCTTTAATTTAGTTGAACCATGCTCGCTGAGCTTGTTTTAACCGGTAAAGAGCATTCTTGGATTTTCCTTTTTTTTCATAGCACACATTCATTCAAATGACTTACAAAAGTTTAAGTCTTTACATCCAAAATTGGTACAATATCTACCTGTGTAGGTGTGCATAGCCTTTGGCTACTAGGTGAGCATGACTGAGCTAGGCCACTTCCTGATTTTCGTTAAGTTTTGTCATAAAAACTCACTTTAACACCAATCTTTAATAGTGATGCTAGTAGGGAAGAAGAAGTTTCTCTTTCGATAAAAGATCGCGAACAATGACAGCCTGTAGATGACACGTAAACCAGCAACCACCTAAAACAGAATAAGAGAAAGCTAGGAGACATCCAATATGGCGAGACGGGAAGGGTTATTTTGGGAGGTCTAAAAGTAACCTGGCCCTTACCATTTAAATATGGGTATAAATTACCCGACCCGCAACGGGTATAAAACCTGTCCATTAGATTTAGTTCTGAATTCTGATGCGTAGCCGCAGCCCGCGAATTAGCGAAATTTTAAACCCTTTTTTGGGGCGAAATAATTTACGCGCGAAAATGTATTTTCCCGGGTAAATACTTCGAAATGTAATTTGCCGCCCAAATTGATGTATACAAAATGGATTTGCTCCTTTCTTCTTCTCCATTCCTCATCACAATCTCTCTCTCTCTCCTCTTTCTCTCTCTATCCCCTCTCTCTCTCTATCATCTGTAACGAAGAATAGCAATGGAAATGGTTAAATCCATCACACCAAACGCTATTTCAACCATATTATCAAACCCTTCTCCCATTTCTCCATCTGATGTCCCAGATCTTGTTGTCCAAGTTGTAGGTCTCAAACCAGTCGGGAATAGATACAAGTAAGTACTTCGCAGTATTACAAACTTCTTGATTTGAATCGATTTACTTGTCCTTCATCTTTTAGGGTTTTTTTTATATCGTAGTTCAGTTTCTCGGTCAGATCTAGAACTTTTGTTGATAAATCAAGCTTTACTTTTTCTATAGAGTTCTTAGGTGTTCATATTGGATTTATTTTCTTCTATTTGAGCAGATCTAGCTTTCCATGTTTCATAACCCTCCTAATACAAATTAGGGTTTTTTTTTCTCTTACTAGGTCAACTTTTCTATACTAATTTTTTGATCGACACAATTTTAGTTTCTAGGGTTTGTAATATTTGGGGGTTTATACTTTTATGTTTGAACAGCCTAAGATCATATGATTTTCAGTACCATCTAACTTCAAAAAATTAATGAATGATCATCTAGCTTCTAGGGTTTCTGTGGATGTGTACATAAGTTCTCAGTATATTATTTTCCTATTTGTTTTGCAGGTTTGATGCTAGTGATGGAAAAATGAAGCTTGACGCGATCTTTATGTCAGATATGACACCAGAGATCAACTTGCAAAATCTCAAGAACCTTGGGCTTATCCGTATTCTTGATTACACCTTAATCAATATAGGAATTAAAAAGTAAGATCTAAGATCTCTAATATTATTTTACTAGATTTTGCTTTTATATTGATTCATGTTTTTATTAGGGTTTTGAGATCTTAACTGAGTATAAATTGTTTCAGGGGTATAACTGTGACCAAATGTGAGGTGGTTGCTTCTGAGCTTGAACAAGAAATTGGACGTGAGCTAAAAACAGAAGAATCTGGGGTACAAGTGAAACCCAATATTGAATCTGGAATAATTTTGAAACCCAAGCAAGATTTTGCTTCTAAATCAGCTGCCCAGATTGTTCATGAACAAAATCAGAAGTGAGTATATTCATCTCTTCATGTTCAATGTCTTTAAATTGCAACCTTTTTAGTTGATAAATACTCATCCAGAACTTGTTTTGATTTGTCTATCTGTAATTGTTCAGTATGGCACCTGTGGCACGAATGGCCATGACAAGAAGAGTTAATCCTCTTGTTTCCTTGCATCCTTACCAAGGGAACTGGACCATCAAGGTTCGGCTAACAAACAAAGGCAACCTAAGGACATACAAGAACGCTCGAGGAGAAGGGCACGTCTTCAATGTGGAGCTTACAGACCAAGATGTATGATCTCTTTTTTTTCAATCTGTTCTTGTTAAATCAACTGTAACAAATTGAAACTTTTCATGGGTTTCAATTAGTACCCTTATTCTAATACTAGAGGTTTTTGATCAGTAATGAAATGATCTCTTTTTTTGCAGGGAACACAAATACAAGCAACAATGTTTAACCAAGCAGCAACCAAATTCTACAACAAGTTTGATCTAGGAAAAGTTTATTACATATCTAAAGGAACACTTAAAGTTGCTAACAAACAGTTCAAAACTGTTCAAAATGATTATGAAATGACCTTAAATGAGAACTCTGAAGTGGAAGAGGTATTTGAAGATGTAACTAGTATTCCTCAAGCTGTATACAATTTTGTAAAGATTGATCAACTGCCTACCTATATCAATGGGAAGCAGCTTGTAGGTAAATCCCTAATCTCTCAATGTTATCCCCTTAGATTTGTCTTTTCTATATTGGGTGGTTTGTTGTTTATTGCTTGATGAATTTGTTTGTCTTGCTTACTTTTTTTGGTTTGAATCTTCAGATGTACTTGGAGTTGTACAGAGTGTTTCTACTACAATGAGTATCCGAAGAAAAAGTAATGATGAAGTTATTCCTAAGCGTGATATAACAATTGCTGATCAAACGTAAGTCATTAATTGTTTGTGATGTTTTAGAAAATGTAGAATTATGAACTAAGAATTGTAAACTTGTTTGCAGAAAGAATACTGTTGTTGTATCTCTATGGGGTGATCTTGCCACCAAAGTTGGGGAGGAGTTGCTGAATATGGTTGAAAGCTCTCCAATTGTTGCTATAAATTATGTTAAAGTTGGAGATTTCCAAGGTAATCCCACTACTATTTTAGAAGGTATTTTGCTTCATTTGTTGTAAAAAAAAGAGCTCACTTCATTTTTTGTTCTGAATTTTGCAGGAGTATCTTTGTCAACTGTAAGTAGAAGCACTTTGATCATAAACCCAGATGTACCTGAATCCAATGAGCTCAAATCTTGGTAGGATTCAGTTCCTTGTTTTGTTCATGAAAATATAAATTGTTCCGTTTACATATTTACTCACCATTTCTCTGTGTAATAGGTACAAATCTGAAGGTAAATCAACCTCAATGAATTCTATAGCAGCTGGTATGCCTTCCTCTAATGGTGGACCAAGATCCTTCTACACTGACCGAGTCAGCCTTTCTCATATTACTAATAACCCATCATTGGGTGAGGGAATGAAGGTACAAATAGACTGCTATTAAAAAGAATTTGGTTGATTGCTGCTATAAGTTTGGAGAGGATAATTGTTTTTGAGGGTGGTTATAACATGTTTTATTTTGATGCAGCCTGATTTCTTCAGTGTAATTGCAACTATAAGTTTCATCAAGCCTGATCAGACGATGTGGTACCGAGCTTGCAAGAAATGCAATAAGAAGGTGCTAGATGGGAATTGGTGTGAATCTTGTCAAACAGATCAAAATGAGTGCAGTTTAAGGTATAAACAATTAGACATAATCATATATCGAGGATCATACTGAAGTCATTAAAGAATCATTAGTTTTTTTTGAATTGGGCATTAACTATGATTCTACTTGTTATTGCAGGTATATAATGGTTATGAAAGTTTCTGATCCATTTGGTGAAGCTTGGGTATCTACTTTCAACGAACAAGCAGAAAAAATAGTTGGGTGCACAGCCGATGAGCTTAATATGCTCAAACAAGAGGTATAACAACTACCCATTGATTCTAATTACCATTTTAAACTCGCTGTTGACGCCTTTTTTTACTGATCAAAGAAACACCATTTTCATCTTCGGAATGTCTTCAAATGTGTTACTTAGTTTCTTTCTTTCATTCTTTGTCTTCAGAATGAGGATAGTTACCAACTAAAATTGAAGGAAGCTTTATGGACTACTCATCTCTTCAGAGTTAGTGTCACACAGAACGAGTACATGGGCGAGAAAAAGCAAAGGGTAACCGTTAGATCTGAAGCTCGAGTCGATTTTGCAGCTGAATCAAAGTTTTTACTCGAAGAGATGTCCAAGTTACAAGCCTCTTAATCAAAGATTTATATCTTACTTAACATTTCATTGCAGTTTATGTAATATATGCATTTTAATGTAGGTGACTAGTTTTTTGCTTTATGAAAGATCTTTGACAGAAAAGAAGTTCATTTTCCAATTTTCCTTAATGCTGTTGTCCAATCTATCGAGCTAATTGAGATTACTATATATGAAGTGATTAGCTTCTTCTGTGGGATATTGTTTTGCCGAATAGCGTTAAATATTAGTAACGGGATATATTACCCTTGTGGCCAATATAACTCAATATTGGGATATTTATGAGTTATTGGGATATTTACCTATCTTAGCAGTTCTAGTTGTAAAGACATCCTCGTCCGATATTACCTATAGGTGCCCTGTACGTGCCCGGCTGGAGTCATTGACTCCATCCAATGCAATTTCACTCAAACAATATGTAGGTGCCTTCCCCTTGAACAATCCACTCCTAGAGATCAAGCATATTTTCAGACTGTCTATTCCCAGACTACTCAAGATTTGATAAACTCTATTAGTAGTACTTATAAATCATTATAAAACCATCCAAAATCAATATAAAATTGATAATAAACATTTTTGAAGGATTTAACTACTTTGAAAACTTTTCAAACACCAAATCAAAAGATAAAATCAAAACAAAAAAAAAACTAGGAATTTTGGAACCGAAATTTATTTGAAGTATTTCTTTAGTCTCTTTTTTTTGTGCCGACTACAAATGAAGTCCTTCGAAAAACAAGAAGAAGTCTAAGGATTTTAATGAAGATTTTTGAAGAAAAATCAAAATGAAAATGGAGGAAGAAGAGCAAGAGGTCAAAGAGTGCTCGAGGCACCTACAAAATAGGTGAAAATGTGGGCGCCTATAGAATCACTCTATATATACATCTTGACCTAGAATATTTCCCCTACTGACTCCCGCGCAATTCGAATTCACTCGTTCTTCTCCGACTTTCAAAATCACTTACTAGTTCATTTTTCAGATCTAGATCGGAGAAGAAGAAGAAGAAATTCCTCTCTGAATCTCTTGAAGTACTCACTCTCAGATCTGAATCAGAGGTAAAATATAAACTTACGATCTTTCTCCATTTCTAGTTCAGTTTCCTCATTTGAAGATCTTGATCCTGCTTCTTCTCAATTGTTATTATCTTCTTCCTTTTGAACTTACTCGATTTCTCTAAAATGTTGAATTTCTTCACAAATTCATTACTAAGATCAAATTCAATTGAATTTCTTCACAAATCTTGTTCACATTAACTGTAATTCCTGTGCGATCTACTTAGATTCTAATCCTGTCGTTTTTCTTCTCATAATTTCTTCAACGTTATCAGTTCTGATTGGAGATTTCAGTGGAGTTTGCTCATATGGATGAGATTGAAGTTTCGAGGAAACGAATGAGGCAATCTGTAAGTTGTAATCCTTAAACCTAATTTTCTTTTTTTACTTTTTAAACTTCAAAAGGCAAATTCAGAAATCTCGGTACTGTTTAGATGGAAGAGGAGGAAGAAAACCTAGCTGAAGCAGTTGAAGATGAAGAACAAGAAGCTGAACCGATTGTTGTTGGATCGGAAGATACCGAAATACTCATTAATGGCGTTCTTGAAAAGATTGATCGTTTCACTCAACAGGTAACCATTTCAATTCAATCTGGTCTTTTAATCTGATTAGGGCAAAAAAAGTAAGTTGATTAAGGTAATTCGAGTTTGTTTATGTAGGTAGCTGAATTGCTTGAATCAGGAAAATCACTCTTCAAAGATCTCAGTAATGAATTTGAAGAACGATTGATTACGTAAGTTCAAACAAAAAATGGAGACGAATTTAGTTCTTGTTTTGCTCTTCTGAAGTCAGATCTGAAATCTGTCTCGAGGTCTGAATTGACTCGAGTCAGGTTTGAGATTGTTTGTCTTTGTCTGAGTCCTGATGCCTGACTCATCCGAATCGGTTGATTTTGGGTCCATTTGATTATGACGAGTCAGATTTGGGATCTTCGATTTTTGACTGACTCGTTTATGTCTATGTGGTCGATTTGAGTTAATTTTGATCCACTTGATTCAGGCGAGTCAACTTTGGGATTGTTTGATTTTATCTGACTCGTTTGAGTGGTTGATTTGAGTTGATTTTGGATCCATTTGATTCAGACAAGTCAGGTTTCAGATTGTTTGTCTTAGATGATTCATGTGAATGAGTGAGTTGAAGGCATTTCAAATACAAACAAGTCAGATTCAGACAATGAAGTTGCATTATGTAAAAACGAGTCTGAAATATCAAGATCTCTCTCACAATTTGGGTAATTTCTCTCTTTTGTTATGCAGAATTCACAAAGAACAGACTGAAAAATGGCATGAAGAGATTAAGGAGCTGAGATTACAGGACGCGTCGAACGAAGAAGCGAACAATCTTCTGCATAATGCTCGTTCTCTACTTCAGAATGTTCGGAGTGATTGAAACTGATCTTCTTAAAGGTAAAACTTTGATCTAAAAGAACATGAAAAATATTAAGTTCTCGTTAAGATTTTGATCAAACACATTAGTAGTATATGTGTGATCACATCAGTTTGGTGAATCATGTGAAGAATTCAAAACATAACGAATCAGGAAGATTGATATAATCATATGTTTGATCGATATAGTTCACTATTAGCATTTGGCAGTTCCTATAAATCCTAAACCTCATAATCATGAATGAAATTAGTTTCAGTAAAGGGGATACCGATGCATATTTTTGTACATCTTTTCTGCATTTTACCATCTGAATAGGTTTCATGTGCCTAAAATGGAGAAAGGTAAATTTGTATCTGAGTGCTATAGTATGAACTATTGTTGTTTAACACACCTAAATCATGCAACGCTGATAGTCTTCGCAACCCCTAGACGGACAAAATTTATAGAGAAATGAATCTCATTTTTCCGAATACTAAAAGGTTCATAAGCTTGAAGCCTTGAACCTTTACTAAGGTTTTGTTTGTAGCAATAGAATCACTCTATCATGATGGTTAATCATATTCATTCAAGCTTATGAACCTTTTAGTTTTCGGAAACTACAAAAATAATATTCTCCTACCCATAGGCCAGGCGGAATGGATTTCTGAACGCAAATTTGCTAATTAAGAATATCATATTTTTGAAAAATAATTCATGGGACTATCTGAATCATTTGAAAGAGAAGAAATAAGATCATGATAGACCTTATTTCAATAATCTAAAATCACTAGTACGGTTTAAGAAGAAAAATAAAAATCTTTCCACATATTTTAGGGGTTCATTGTCAATGGGGACGGTTTGGTCTCACTATCTTGTATTCATTTGCATTTTCTCTTGATTGGATTTAAAAAAAATCTTTAGTTCATGTAAATATCTTTTGTTTTCTTAACAATGTATTCATTACCTTTTTCAAGAAATTCATCAAAAGAAAAATTATACTCCTTATTGTGGAGTGTTTGAAATCCATTTAACCCAACTTTGGAAGCTCTAGGCTCAACTAGTGAAATTCCGTGATAATAGAATATGCAACCAAACGTCCACGCCAACATAAAAACAAATTAAAAACTAAGTTGAACAACCAACCGAAAACAAACTAAAAACCAAAAGTGCGAGTCCCCATTGATTTTGCTTTGTGTAGTTTGTTTAGAGGGCCTATTATGTTCCTCACTCCACTAGATGATAAAGAGAAGTGAACTCTAGTTTCCATAAATCATACAAAGACTTCTTAAATTTTAGATGAGATATTTAGAGGTTGATCTAAATCTCAATATTCTGCTAAAGTAGGAATATAACAAAACGTGGATTCTTTGGGGCATAAAAAAAAAGTCTCCGAAACATAAAGACTTGGACAATCAAGATTGACTTATATGACATCTTTATTTTTAGCCCAAAGCAAACCTAATGGTATTTTAATCCCTGGTCTTCATCTTCACCCCACTACTTCCCAGCGCTGCCACCACCATTTTTCTCTGTCATCCTCTCTCTTTTTCTCTTCCTTTACCTCTCTTTTTCTCTCTAAAAACTTATATTCTCTCTCATCATAAATTGTCAGGAAATTTTAATCAACATAACCATGTGCGTCATGAAAGAGCAAAACCTTAATCTGCCTTAAACACAATTAAGCCTAGAATGAAGGAAATGGGAAGAAATATCTAAGAAATAAGGCTCAAATTCCACAACCATAATGAGATATAATAATTTAAATGATGCAAAATCAAACTAATCACAAATAAAAAAATACCCAAATGAGTAGATCATTGATAAAGCAAGAACACGAGGAAACAAACAAACTTGGAGCAATATAACCACGAAAACTCCAAAAAAGTGAAGAAAAATCGAAAACCCCTAAACCCTAATTAAAGATCGAACCTAAAATCGCCAACGAGGCTCTAATGCGAAAGAATCACGAACCGTTTGAAGAATGAGAGACCTTTCGGTATCCATTTCAACTTCTCTAACGTTGAATTGAAATCCAAGAAGGGCTTCCAAAAAAGGACTTTCTCCAACAGATTGACCTATATACGACAACTATTTCTAGTATGGGTAACGACAACCACTTGTAGGCGATTATAGCTTCCAATCTTGATTTGAGTTGAGAAGTGGAAGAAGTGTTTGACGAATAATCCATAGGATTTGGGTTCTTGGTGTTTTATGGAAATTGTGGTAGAAAGTAATCTAAAATTAGGGGTCTTTATTGGTGTAGTGAGAAAGGCCCTTTAACTTCCCATTGTGATGGTGGTGGAGGTTAGATGAAGATTAGGAGATAAAATACGATGAGGTTAATTTTTGGACTCAAAATAAATATGGCTCTAGGTCAAATCCAGTTGACTAAACTTTTTATGCCCTTCAGATTTTCCTTTATGCCCGAAAGCCGCGACCTAATAAAAATATAGAAAAGTCAAGGTCAACTTCCTCAAGAAAATAAACCAAGGGTCGAGATGTAAAAGTCGTACTTTGTTTCCCTGCTAGGATTGGTCGAGATTTTCTACTTCTTAATTATTGTTCAACTGTCTTAGGCCCAGGCTAGCTGAGAATACCTAATGACTGAACTGACAAGACCCACCTGTTCAACAAGGATGGCCTCGAAATCCTGTAACCTAGGGGTGAGCAGCGGTCGGTTGCCGACCATTTAAGGTCAAGCCGAAGCCGAACCAATCAATTACGGTTTGGCTAAATCATCGGCCGAAGTCGAACCGATCAAATCGTCAACCGACTTCTTTCGACTCGGTTCGGCTCGGCTCGATTGAGTTCGGTTGGTCGGTCCGGCCGAACTAACATAACGAAATAAAAAATGAACAAAAAAGTGAACTTAAGAGAAGAATGAGAGTTAAATTCAATTTCACTCTTTAAACTATTGCCGATTTGAATAACTAAAAAATTATTTGTTAGTTTACGATCCATATAAAGTAATGGTAATTCAGTTATAGTACTATATAATGTATATACAATTAGATATAGATGTCACATAACAAAAAAAAATATAGATAAATTATATATATATGTATAGTTCGGTCGGTTCGGTTTTGACGGTTTTCAAAAATTCAAGCCGAAGCCAAACCAAACAATGATCGGTTGACTATTTTTTCGACCGAGCCGAGCCGAACATTGTTCGGTTCGGCCTAAAAATCATTCGGTTTGGTTCGACCGAGTTCGGTCTGGTCGGTTTGGCCGACCATTGCTCACCCCTACTGTAACCTGTCACGACTTCTAGAGAACGTCTCGTTTTGGTTCCAATGACACCATTACGTTTTCGATAAAACGTATCGGCTCGAATCACACAATTAAGTGCCCAAATTAACAATTCCAAGACTCTTCAACAAAAAAAGAAAAACAATTGGAAGACATATCCAGTCCTCTTTGGTCCACCTTATCATTTTCCTTTTGAACATACAAGGGTATTTATGGAAAACAATTAACCTCAAAGGAGGGGTTAAAAGGGTTAATTCTATTTTGGCCCTTTAAAGATGACAAAGTCACCAAAATGAGTTCCTAAAGATGACCAACTTCTGATTTGCCTCCATTTTTTATTCTTCTGTCTACATCTCCGTTAGGCATTAGTGATGCAGCATTCTTTTACCCAATTTACCCCTCTTACAATATCTTTTTGTCTCTCCAAAAATCTTTTAAGGTCCCAAGGTTCATTATTATTTGTCTAATCAATAAATTCTTTTTCAATTTTCAAAGTAGGGTGAGAACTCCATAACTCCTGCTTAGTTCATAAGCTTTAATGACTTCTTCTTCTTCAAAAGATCATCAAATGGTCCACTTTGTTTCTCTCTTTTGTGTACCCATAATATACTTCAATCCAAAGTTCATCAAAGCATCACAAGCCAATCATAACCCTTTCTGGTCCTAAAGATGATCTTTTTTTCTTTCCTCTCTTTGAACAACCTTTAAATCTGCCATGATACTTTCTTCATCTTCTTCTAGAACCCAACCTGATTTTTTTTTGTTATCGACAGGTCTCAATCACTGTTGCCAATCCATCTTCAATGTGAGTTGTTTTTAGATTTGTAGATTTTAACAACTAGAACCAAACACCTAGCTTCTGATCCTTTCATGATTTCTAATCTCTTGCATGAAGAAACAACACATACTGCAAAAATAACATATACCAATGTTGGACCAAGACATACAAAAACATAAAGAGATGGTTTAGAGAGATAAATATGTGATTTTAGAGAGAGATATAGAGAGAGAGAAAGACTTACTTCCATGGAACATCACCAACAAGCATCCAATCATCATCTTTATCTTCAGAAGTAGGAACATGTTTGATCCATTATACCTTTCCCTCCCTGAGTATTCCCCAAAAGTGAATTTGAACATATTTCCTAAAACTTTTAGAGAGAGAAAATGTGGTAGCAGTAGAGGAAACCTTGGGATAAAAAAAATTTAATGGTGTGATTTAATTTAAAAATGAGTAAATTTCAACTTTCATCGACGCACCTCGACTGGCGTGAAGTCAAATCATTGTAAAACCTAATCCCATTTGGGAAAAGTAAAGAAATTTCTCTCTCATACCTGGCAAAAAGTAAATGTTGAGAAGGGTAAGATTGGTAGTAAAAGAATAGAGTAGTTAGTGACAAACGGAGAAATAAACGGAAAACAGATTTAGGGAGCTATTATAGAAGCTGGTCATATTTAGGAGACCATTTTGGTGAGTTGGTCATCTTTAGGGGGCAAAAATAGAATTAACCCTAAAAAGAGAAACTAGCGCACGTTCTTAGTAGTTTCCCGTTATAAAAAATAGACGCCATCTCTGCCGTCCGTCTCTCTCTCTTTTTCTTTCTCTCTCTAAAAAGGTGGCGATAAAATACAAGTTGCAAAATTCTCTTGCTCTCAAAAACCTATCCAAACCAGAGACGTTTCTTCTTTCTTTCTAGGGTTCCTGTTTATGTTGAAGATGGAGAAGATGGAGAAGATGGAGAAGATGGAGAAGATGAAGAAGATTTCACCATCACCAACAACAACAACAATTTCACCATCTATTTCGATTTTATATGTAGATTGGGAAGAAGTTTTGATATCTAATGAAAAAGGAAGAAGAGAAGTTCATTATTATCTTAAGAAAAAAGATGGATCAAGTAGAGATCTTGCTGTTATTGGAAAAGAAAGATCTCCAAGACATATGTCTTATTCAATTGCTCTTTCTCCTACTGATTATTGTTCTATTTCTTCTTCTTCTTCTCCTCTTATCAAGTTACGCTCTCGAAGAGAGGTTCTTGATTGGCTTTCTTCTATTGTTTCAGGTACTAATTTTTAATTCTCCTTTAACCTTTCAGTTTTTACCTGGATGGAAACTTGAACCTTTATGATTTAATTTTTGGTTGATTTCATCTCATGTTTTGGGGGGTTATTTTTTTGGGTGTAATTTTTGAGATCTAGATTACTAGGGTTCGCTTGATGTTGGCTCTGAGCTTAATTTTTTAGGTTTCTTTCTCGAATTTCATAGATCTAATGATACTGGGTGAAAGGGATGTTGAATCGTTTCAACCCCAGATTGATTACATTTTTTTTTGCAAATTTTCTTGTATTTTTGGTGTTTTTAGCTTTAGGGTATGTGAAAAAATTGATTTTAGGGAGGAAAAGAGGCTCCTTTATTTCCTTAGCGGTAGTAAGTAAGGTCATAGTCTTGCCGTACTACATAAATTAGTCGCTTAATCATCAACTAAGTTGGGATTCTTGTCTGTTCTTCTAGTGACAAATGAGATTGACCTAGAATCTGTTATAATCAAACAGCTCGAATTTTAGGCTCTGGAGATAACTCTGGCGGTTCGTTTTTGTTAGGAGTTGGTTGGGATGAGGTTTAATGGTAAAAATTAAACACACAGGGATATTGATATATTAGGGACTTGGACTATAAAGATCAAGCAGTGTCTTGTAAAATTGCTGAAATAGATCATGTATAACATATTATGTAGATCTTCTTTGCCCTCTTGATCCCTTCCTTGCTATTTGAAATATTATGTGTCTAATTTCTTGCTATTTCAAATATTAGGTTTATGCCTTGGTTAGTAGCATTAGGTAGAAGCTATGGTGTTACTTGTTATTATCCGAGTTTCAGAGAGTGTTGGTCTTCTGATATTTTTCGAGATATAACTCAAATGTCATCCCAACTGGGCACAACTTTTCGAAGTGGATAATATGAAGATGTAATTACAAATCTTACTTCCTCAAAGCCTTGATAATAGTTAGTGCTCTAATTTGGTTTGTTTTCTCTCACGTACTTATTATTTATGTAAAATAACCATTCTGTATTTTGATGGTTATTTGTGTCGTATCTAGTTGAATGCACTGGCTATCGATCTCTTTGAAAGACGAATGCATGCTAACACGTTTAAGTCTATACTATGGTGTTATCTTTGTTCCAACTACTTAGCAAACTTTTCAGTTGCAGACAGAATTTCAACTTGTTTAGGTTCTAAGTTTATGTTGTTTGAAGAGTTAGGTGAGACGAGAAGGCGGACCTGTGCACTCGCACAGATTTCATTCTTTCTAGGATTTTCTATGGAATTCTTCTATATCTTCATGCTCCGTTTTCTGGTGTTACAGAGTAATATCTAGTATATGTGTAGTTCATGTATAAGTGAATAGAAGGAAAAACTGAACCAGAGGTAGTTATTATCTCTTTGTATGCCCATGGATGCTGTTTTTTTTCAACATTGTGCATGGATATGCATCATCATCGTTCTCTCTTTGAACATCCTGTTACTTTTCAAATTAGGAACTAACAAGTAACAACATGCTGGGCTGCAGGCATAATAAGCCAGTTATTGCAGCTGCTTGAAAGTCTGAATTATAACTGCTACTTCAAGGTCAATATGCTTTATCTTCTCATAATCAATCTCCTTTTGAGAACAGTTCATTAGATCGTTGATATTGCATCGATGTGCCTCGTTTTCTTAGCTGTTTTATGTATTTGTGGATTAGGGTAAAGCATTTACTCATACTCCGCTTATTGTTGTGTTTCTTTGGAAGTGTGTTAATTGATTAAATTTTTAGCAGCTTGTTTCTTTCACTTGCAACTCTAAGTCATTTTATACTTAGAGATATGTAGTTTCTTTAGCAGAGAGCTGTTAGTGATTAAACTTTTGGTTGTTGTGACTGTACAGATGCACCAGCCCATGCATCTACTGGTTTTTCTGCTAGTGACGGTGATTTATATTCAAACTATACCTCTTTGAAGGTTTGTAAAACGATCTCGTAACTGTCTTTTTTATTGCTTTTAGTTGATGTATTGCTTGATTAAAATGCTTACATTCCCCCTTCCTGTGGTTGTCTATTCTGGAGTTTCAGATGAGAGGGCATCATTCCAAAAAGTTTTCGTGGGTAGGTTCTCCATGGACTTGTAGGAAGCGCCGTCAGCATTATCATTCTTTTTGCCGCAACGGAATAACAGTTTCTGTAAGTGGTCCTTGCGATTCTTTCATGACTTCCTCTTTGTTAGTTAGCATTTACATACCCATGCTCTTATAACTCCTGTATGACATTGTCGAGTTGCTTATGTTCCAGGTCCATGACTTCGTATATGTCTTAGCTGAAGAAAATAAGAGGCTCGTTGCGTACTTGGAGGATCTTTACGAGGACTCCAGAGGCAACAAGATGGTTATCGTACAATGGTTTCACAAAATTGATGAGGTCGGCATTGTTTTACCTTCTGATTTTAATGATAGAGAGATTTTCTTTTCTCTTTGTCTTCAAGATCTCAGTGTGGAATGCATCGATGGATTGGCAACAGTTCTCAGTCCTGAACATTTTGAAAAGTTTAAGCTGACGAAATATACTCTGTGGGAACCGTTCATGTGTCAGAAGCAGTTTGATAATGATGATATCACGGACTTCGATATCACCCAAGTCAAAGGTTATTGGAAACAGGAAGTAATCAGATATATCCACCACACCTCGTCCGATGTTAGTCATTTGAAGGTTAATCTTCCTTGTCATAGTTCGGAGGGACGAGATCGTTTTGATGATGATTGCATTAAGACTAGGCCAAGGAAAAAACACTGCAGGTCAAAAAGCATGGACGTTGGTCCTCAGATATCTGACAAGAAAAATGTTGAAGAATTATTTGAAACAGATTTGCAGCCCTGTTCAGTTGATGTAGTTGTCAGCTGTAGTGGAGCTGAAACCAGCTGTCTGAAGGAAGACAATTCAACTCATTGTTTTTCAACAAAAGATATAGCTAAGCAGATGCCCAGCTCACATCTAGCTGTAGGCTGTCATATTGAAGTGTTATCTCAGGATAGTGGCATCAGGGGTTGTTGGTTTAGAGGTGTGGTTCTCAAGCGGCACAAAGACAAGGTGAAGGTGCAGTACCAAGATTTAAAAGATGCATTGGATGAAACCAAAAATTTAGAGGTAAAATTTCTACTATCTATAACGTTTATGCAGTGGTTCAAACATATGCTTGACCCAAACATTGTCTGGGTATCATTCTGAGTGATTGATTGTATACAATGTTATTAATCCAGTTTTGATTAAATAAATATGTACTGTTCGATGATGCAGGAATGGGTTCCAGCGATGAGGATTGCAATGCCTGACAAATTGGGTGTTCGTTTGTGTGGGAGAACAACTGTTCGTCCTGATCCATCTAAAACATTATTGGGCCTTGTTGAAGTTGGCTCCCTCGTGGATGCATGGTGGAATGACGGATGGTGGGAAGGCATTGTGGTTTCTCAAGAACCAGATGAAAGATTTCACGTCTACTTAATAGGTAAGGATGATCCGACCTTGGTCACATTTCTAGTAACACTTGGATTACTGAAGCTTGATGAAATAACACTTGGATTACTGAAGCTTGATGAAATGAAAGTTTCTTCTTCAAACCTTTTAGGAGATAATTAAATGCTCTTATGCTGTTTTGCTACTATGTACTTCGTTTAATTCTGATCATTCTTTTAATCTTGCAGGTGAAGGGCGATTTTCAACATTTAGTTCCCGCGACTTGAGACGTTCACAAGATTGGATATGTAATGCTTGGAGTAACGTTAAGGAAAGGCCGGATCTTGTGGGTTCGATTTTATCCGACCTAGAAAAAACCAGGAAAAATGGAGCTAAGTCCTGCAATGGCGATGCTAATTCAGGTGATATGGTGATTTCACCCAAGAGACATCTTAATGAGCAAAAGGAATATGTTCATACCGAACCGAAGGATGGGAAGGCTTCCTGTTCTCCTAATTCAGAACCGAGCTCAAATGAAAAAGGGAAAACAATGCATATGAAACTGAACTTCTCGAAATGTAATCTTCTCAGCGAGTTAAAGTGGAATACACCGAGTAAGAAAAGGTCCCGCTTAGATAGATCTGGCAGAAGACAAGGTGGTTCAGGTTCAAAGCTTCAATCATATAGTAGCATCAGCAGTCATGAAAATTCAGAATTTCGTATGGATTGTGAAAATTATCTGATGCCTAATTCAGTGAAAGTTGATATAGAAAAGTGTAAATATGAAGGAGATTCTGTTACAAAGTCATCTGTAGTGTGCCCACTGACAAGCTTGGTAATGTCAATGTGATCTACTACAATCTCTGCTCCATTACCTCTTTTCAATTTTTTTTTCATTGTTTTTTTTATTTTATTTGTGAAGTTTGTTCTCTCTCAGAACAGATCTTTTTTTTTTCTTTTGCTTTAAATACGAAGTGGGTTTTGAGTTTTTGGTTAAACTCAAAGATTAATAATGAAAACTTCATGTATCTGATTCTGTAAATGTAAGTTGTTGTAATCATATAGTGTAATCATATAGAGAAAGATTTTGATAAGTAGACTCTGAATAGAGTAGCTATGTTTTATCGGTATTCCTATTTGAGCTTTCGGAATGATTGTTACAGTAAGAAGTTCATTTTGTTTTTAACAAGTAAAAGTTAAACTCTTCAAAGATGAACTCACCTCACTAATTATACCGATTTTAGAGCTGATTTCTAACTAAAGAAAAGAAGGCACATCCTAGAAAAAGCCACACATAATAACTAAAAAAGCTCATGCCACACTAGGGGTGGGAATTGGGCGGGTATGGGCGTCCATGGGCACTTGAAGCATCGGACTGGGCGGGTCGGCACAAAATTTCAATGGCTATTAGGGTAAGCGGGTTAATTGGGCGGGCAATTTTGAAATTCGCCTTGCCCATTATCCGCCCAAGCCCATTAAGAAGCTCGGGTAATTCGGGTATGGGCGGGCGAGTAGCGGGTAATCTCATGGCTTGAAAAAAAAATTTTCTTTTTTTTATAGAATCTGCAAACACCTTTCCTGATTCTAAAGAGAACGTGGGATTAAAATTAGACGTTATTTGTGTTGTTCCTTTTAGGAATTTAATCTCACATTGAAAACTAATGAAGAATTCTCATGAGATATAATATAAACTTATCCCACTCTTTGTTCACTCAAAGTCAAAGACTATTTCTGTATTCTACTAGGAATTCGCTTGGGCCATTGCACAGCAATGTATTGGGTTCGTGTGATTGCCCTTAAACATATTGTTTACCATCTCAACTAAACCTAGCAACATAGACAACTGGGATTCATCAACCCATAAAGTTGATGTAATTTGGTTGGTTATCATTGGGTGAGGTTAAGTGGGTGCGGGCATGGGCGGGTACGCGGTTTTAACCCATGCCCACCCACCAAAATATGGCAGGCTGGGCGGGTTGTGCCCGAGACGGGCGCAGGCGTCCATGGTCCTCGTTGGGCTCGGGTGCCCGTGGGCGGATTCGGGCTCATGGGCAAAATTTCCACCCCTATGCCACACAACAAAAACTGTAACAGAACTAAAAATGTAAGTAGATGTATACACAGATTATGCAATAAAAAAGTTCCTGTCCCAATATACATAACTAAAAATGTAAGTAGATATACAGAACTAATGCAATAAAAAGGAAAAAGAAGTGATATACTACTTACTCAAAGAGGTACCAGGATTATCTTCCTTCTCTGATCCAAACCGAAATGCCAAAGTACTAATTTAGCTTTTCCTTCTCTCCAAACTTTATGTCATTTTACACAGTCTGATTTAACCCATCCAATTCTTTGATTCACATTATCATACACGACCAGTTGCCCACGTAATGAGATATCTACAAAAATGATGAACTTATGTCAGATACCTTTGAAGAGGTTGAAAGAAATAACACATGCAATGGTTTATTATCATAGTAAAATTTCCTTTTCTGTTTGCATCTTTGTTTCGCGGAGCAATCAATGTATATGAAATGAAAGCTAGTTCGTATGGCTAATTGGTATCTCATTTAGTTTCAGTTCTACTAGAACGGTTAAGCTGACAAAGACACCAGCATATAAGCTATTTTGCGTTATTGGATAGCTAAAATCTTTCTACTTATCATCTACTATACATGTGTATATAATATATATATATATATATATATATATATATATATATGTGTGTGTGTGTGTGTGTGTGTGTGCGTGTGCACTTTTCAGAGGGAAGAGCATCTACCTCCTAGTAAGATTGTGGATACATCGAGAACTTCACTCCCGTCAAGTATTCCCAAGCAGGCATTACCTTTATTCTGCAGATTAATTCGTTCAAAGAATAAGCTCTACAAGGTGGATTGAAAACTAAGAAGAATTTCCAGGAACACTAAATAAGAGAACCAGAACAAGTCTTACACTTATAATCAGGTAACCCTCAGGAGGAATCACCATGTTAGATGACATCAACCACCATTTACTTCTAAAGTGAAACGTAATTGGCTTAAAGAATGCTTTAACATCTTCAATTGACCTGTCGAAATGAAGTCTCATTCTTAGACATTAGGATTAGAGGTAAGATCTCAATGAAGTAAAAAAAGGACTTTAAATGTGGATCTCTCTCTCATTTTCTCTTTTGCGTATTAAGTACCTAATTGGAAATTTAGCCCGCCAACATAATGGCAGAGTATCATCTGAAACGTCTCGAATGAGTTCTTCAGGGGAAAAATCTTCAAGCTGCAGGAGTGGGTATTGATCAACCATTACAAAAATAGCTACTAGTGAACTAGCTTTAAGATTTTATTATGCTAAAAAGCAAAATGCACTCACAGAAGTTATCAAATTAGAATATGCTTTCTCCGGGAAATATGTATATGAACTGCCGGTATCAAAAATTGCTTGTCCATCACGGTTTTCTGGTTCGCCTAAACTGAGCTGCCCACCTCCATAACTTAATTTTACAATGGTTGTGTGATAGAGGTCCCTGAAATAATCGTAACATACATATATATTAACAGAATATTATTTCTTTCATGAAACCGTACTACCATTCTGAAGTTCCATATATGAAAAAGAAGTGAAAAAAATGTTAAAAAACAAAACAAAAAAAAGGGGTGAACTTGGTCCGACTTCATCAAACTCCATTCTGACTCGGGCTACCACCAACTCCAAGGGATGAGACAATCAGACAATGTGTTCCTTTATCTATACTTCAATTCTAGTGCTTATGGTTCAAATACTCTACATGCTGAGTGTTCCCATTGGTGGTAGAAACATTCTATGCCTTCCCTAACACGAGTTCTAGTCCTAAATAAATCATAGAAAGCCAACAAGCTTAATGAGCTCCATTTACACCACAAATAAACAGATACATGATTGCAACCAGAACCACCTAAATTCTGAAGAAGATAAATAACTAATCAAGTATGTCTCACATGAATTGGCAGTCAAAATTGGACCAGTGCAACCTAGAACTAGATTTATTTTGGTTATTGACAACATTTTAACCTGAAATCAACATGATCTTTTTAGCTAATGCTGAAAATTGAAAAAGTCTACACTTACATGGAAGGGATATTAAGCATAGGGGCCCATGTCATCTTCCATTTAGGAATAGGCTCATCACCTAGGAACATATACCCATCCCGATTTGC
>BEHA01050295.1:585774-607870 GCA_002897215.1 Eschscholzia californica subsp. californica | reverse complement strand
GGGGATCCACTTTTTCTTTTAGGAAATGTGATTGTCTTTCGAGCTTTCGATTCGAAAATAGGGATGCATGGTATTTTCGGTCAGTTTGAAGCTCGAGTCCTAAAATAATTGCTGAAGTTGTACTACATTTTAAGTTTCTGACTCCTAAAATGAATTGATTGAACTAAAACACTCCCAACTGCATCTTTGAGCCATGTCATGTAAATAAACTAGTTAAGAATGCATCACGGTGTACCGTTCATTACATATTTCTTTTTACCTGAATCTGCTGCCTATTTGGGGCCTGCATAGCTAACAGAACATCCCTAAAATGAGTAACCGCAGAAGGCATTTTGGCAACATGAGAGACAAGCTTCACAGCAGTGCTTCTAATCTCAACAACTTCCTGAAATTTAACATTTAGATGAATGTAGAACTGAGGTGAAACCAGGGAAGTTTGAGCAAGTTAGATGCTCCAGCTTTAACTTAGAGTACCTGAGAATGATCATCAGCTGTCGCAGAAACAACCATCACGACAGCCTCAAGAAACAGATGTAGAAGGTCTTTCTGGCAGTTACTTGCTTTGGACAATGCTTGCAGGAGGACTAACAGTCTCAAGCATTCACCAATGATGGCTGCTGATTCTCGGCTCATAGATTTCTGTTATCAAGAGTATGTAAGTATATACATGGCTGCTGTTTCAGAGATCCACTTTTAAAATTAAAGTTCACCTTGTTAAAAGTCTTTCTGAGTTCTGTAAGTATATTACCTTTACTGTATTTTGTATCAAGTTGAAAATATCTTCGAAGATTTCTCCAATAAAGAACATAAAGAAAGAGCTGTCATTCGCATCTGAGCCATCACTGATTTCTTTCTGAGTCATGTTTTTCAGCACTTGCAACACAATTGTTTGAACCTGTTTAGAAATATTCAGCTAGATATTCATCTGCTAAACTGAGGGTCAAAGCCATGGGCCGAAACATATAGTGAACTTACTAAAAGTCTTGTAACATTAAAAACAGTTCTGGTGTCCGTATGCGACACTAACACAAGGCATTAAATACGACGAGTGGTAATATGGAAACATGCAGACAGTTTATTCCAGATATTGAGAAAGTATATAGATAACTCATACTTCTTAGATAGTTGGATTGGCGATTTGGTTCAAGACTTCAAGCCACAAGGAATAGGCCTGCATTGGATAAAATGCCCTCCGTTTGGAATAATAACCGATTCTTCACTAAAATAGTGAAGCCACCGAGGCCTGTCAAGACAAACCCTACACATTGGCCCAACCCATGGAATGTGGTTATATTAGGGGTATCAATTATATGGATGGGAAGTGTCGCACCACATAGTTCGTGTGTTCTCCTCATGTATAGAATGTAAGTAAGTGTATTGCATAACTTGATATAGCATGAAAATCGAGAAACCCAAAGTTATTTTCATAACAATGTTGAAATAACTAGTTTATAACTTTATACTTCAAATTCACGGCGCAGTCAGGTATGTGTATGACAAAATGAGGCATTTTTCAAGGTAAACCAAATGATTTACTCCCTTAAGATTGCAAAGATGTTTGCTTACCTGTGTATCAGAGTCACTAAATGTCGCCTGGATGCATTTGATGCAGCGTGAGTATACAGTGAACATGCTCTCCTCACTTTCTTTCTTCTCTTCAAGATGTCGAATTTCATGAGCGAGTTTAGCAACTGAAAAGGCATGCTCAAGACAGAAGGCAAGCTTTGTTTGCAATATTCTGAACTCCCTGGACCTCTTTTTATCAACCACATGTATGCCCGTAACACAGTCTTGAGTCAAGCTAGTAATAACGTTTAACGTGGCTTCAACGATGGTTCTCATTTGTGCCAAATCATTAGTATCCAGCTTTTCGCTATCTGGAATTCCAAAATTGCATGCTCGTCAACAGTTAGTTGATTGGAACATGGCACCCATCAAACTTGTGAAAGTGAAAACATAAAAGAGGTTCCATTCATTTCTTATTCTTATTTTTTGTGCGTCTCCGCCAATTTGGTCTCATCAAACAAATCTAGTGTACAGAAAAGTTTTACAAGAAACAAACTAAAAGAACGACCACTTCAGAACCACTGACACTAACTGGACTACGCTTACCCTCAATATGTTTCTTCAGAGAACTTCCAATATTCTGGATAAAAGCAACAATTTTTAACAAGCAAGACTCGGTGGAAGCTCCTCTCAGACAGTTGTAACATGTCATCAGATACACCCGCACTGAATTCAATCGCATCTGGATTCATGAAGTATGTTTCAATATATGAAGTATAAAATAGTAAATCACAAAGAGAAAATTAAGAAGGAAAGTGCGCTAGAAAATAGACATATGCTCTCACATGGGTACGTCATAGGGTATAAAGATATACAAGGATCCAACAATGTTTAAAATAAGAAATAAGCTTGGAATTATATGTATATGTATTGACACATCACACACACCTGAGGTCTGAAACGGTGTATTAGTGTCTCAGATGTAACAATTAATGCAGAAACCAAGTCCTCGCAACTCAGACGATTATGTGAACTTGTATCAGCACTGAAAGGAGAATCATTATTCAGAGCAATTGTTATGCGTTGTCAAGAGAGCACATGAAAGAAAATTTTTCTACTTGAGAATGACTGCACAAGAACATTACATTGCCATGGATAGGATGACTACCTTTGGTATATTTTGTAAAGGTGCATTATGCAAAGTTCCATGGCCATAGCAGGGAAATCTTCAGTCCCGAAAAAATCATCTGGGCAGACCTTCACCATCTGCTCAAAATGAAACCAGGCTAAGGTATATAAAATCAGTATGTCAAAACCAAAAGCCTAAGTTTGGCGTTATAATGCAGGGTTGAGTTCAAACATTTCTAACCATAGTAGACAGAAATCAGATATTTGCATTTGTTCCCGAAAATGGTTGAGCAACTTATCGATGCGAAAAATTGGTTTTGATAAAAACTTAACAAAGGCAAACAACAGCTCATAAGTTCCAACACCAATAATAGGATTTACAACAGCTTCGCATAGCATGATAAAATTTGAGAGGGCATGTTAAGTGTAAGCAATCGTGGTAGGGTTATTCTCAACTTCCAAGTTGCAAAATGGATAATTGAGACAAATCAAATGCTTTTTACCTGTGACAAGACCGGAACCACAAGATTGCTCAGTGAATCATCAGCGCGGGAGGAATAAAAAAGAACCTGCACCCGTTAAAGATTATTGACCATTGTTAAGAAAGAGAGACTACGCAAATGAAAAAAGTAGTGCTCCCTGAGATGAAGTAATTCACCATAACAGTTTCAATATATTTTAGGACACAATATATTTCTCAGGATGTTCACAAGAGATTAATAAATAAGATCACAAGTGTAATCAACCCCTTTCAGATCACATATCCTAATTATAAAAAAGAATTACGTAACAAGCACCCAATGTAATTGATCACATATCATGTTATGGGAATCATTACCTATTATTATCTTCTTAATGTAAATACAAAAATATACGAACAAAAATCTTTTCTCCGCGAAGTAGATAAATATTTAGCACTTATCGGCAAAATGTGTCGGTATAAAACCAATGGTAGACGGAACTAGCACAATAACAAAGTCAAGGTGAAAAAATGAGAAACTATGTTATCAATTCCTAAATTCCATGAGCTAATTACCCTATTGCATACACAGCGTTCATGTAAAAGCAAACATAACATAGAAGACGTAAGAACACCGTTCATTAGGTGGGGCCTGAGAAGCACCATTCCACCCAATGGACTACACATATCCGAGCTTGATGTGGTAGGGTGCAAATCGATGCTAAGAATTTTATGAAGCAACACCTGGACAATCAGTTCATATACAAGCTCATATTCATCTGATTGATATCCATAGCATATGATACACGCCGCTATGTCCCCATGAGCAAAATTTCTTTCTAATCCAAGTATTAGCTAGGAATAGTATTCTTTCGTCAAATTAACAAATCAGGTAGTATAATATGTTAGAGCAATACAGTAAGATACTTCAACAAAAGGAAATGACTATATAGGGTGGAGATGCACCAATACCTGCAATAGTTCTCTGCAAATATCCAAGGTAAGAAATCCCACTCTAAAAAATCTTTCATTTGAAAGAGAATGGAAGACCAGTAGTGCAATTTCATAAAACTTCGAATCCTTGCCCTTTATCTCTTCAAGCAATGGATCTTCATTGAATTTAGCATGAATAACGGGCCTGCTCTTGGCTGAATGTTGTCCATGGAATAGAACAAGCAAAGCAAAGCCCCAAAGAAAACGAAATTCCTCGGCATCGAGTTCAACCATTCTGTATCCAGATATAAAGGTACCTTTTACTGAATCAGTTTCTTTGGAAGATTCATCCAGTTCAAGCTTCATAGGAACTGCATCAAGTGTAATTGCTTGCAGAATTACAGGCCAGGCTTCCTCAAGACATGACTGCAACTTTGAAGAAACTAATGGTGATTGAATTCCATCAAGGAATGGTTTATACTGTACATGGTAGAAATTCTCATAAGAATTTGGTCTGTATGCAGGTTTAGGTAAAGATCAATAACTTTATTAGTCTAACTAAAACATTTCTAGGATTACACTCACTGCTGTATCGGATTGTAGGTGGAAACAAATATAACTATAGTCCTTCAGAATTGACATCCAGTGCTTCCCCAAAATGTCAGAAGCTTTTGAAAACTGTGGCACCAAGGCAAGGTATTCATCGCGAACCTTGCTATGCTGATTCCTTAACAACGCAAAGGTATAACATTTGACAGAGGCATGTGCAGCTAGAAGTCTAACTTTGATCTGACAAAAGTCAAACGGCTATGGTAAGATCACAGATAGAATATGAAACAAACAGATGCCCAACTATGATTTTGGATGCTTCCTTGAAATACTCCACTGCCGTCAAAATGAACAGATAGTGTACCTTGCATGCCACCCATTCGGCAAAAGATGGATAGTACAAGTCTTTGAAATCATTCAGGGGGCGTGAAATCAACGAAAATATGCGTTTAACGGCAACTTGGTCCCCGCTAGTAATGCTGCTAGTTAAAATCTAAAAAGACCAACAAATTTGTATGAATATATCCAGTGATTGTGTTTTAATAGGTAGAAATAAGAAAGGACAGTATGTTGAACCTTGGTAGCTAGGTCCATTCCAGCTTCCAAAAGTAGAGGGCCAGAGGATGTGTCCAGGCTAGTTCGAATAGCAGAAATAAGTTGAGCCTGGATTCATTTCATTGAAGAAGAATAATCAGCAAGGAACCACGTATACTAAAAGTAAATATGCATTGTTAAAAACCACATGAATGCTACGTAGTTTTACTAGTCGTTCTTTGAATAATAATAATACTCTTTGGTTCCCGAGCCATAAAACATATTCTGAACTGAAAGATAGAATCTAATGATGTAAAAGTTCAAAAGTTACAGAGCTTGAAAAAGAACCTGATATTGTTCCATGAGAAAATGATTTGCGAGATCTGGGTCTGGTATCTTTTCAAACTGAAATGTGAAAGAGATACATAACCAGTCAGCAAAGGCTAGAATAATTGCCATCCATTACAGCGTGATAGTCCCTTAAATACTTAAGTGGATCACATCATCTCAAGTTTCACTGTGCAAAGGAAGAAGGCTAGCTTAGATGGACGACTTATGCAACACCTCAACATTGGTCTTATTTTAGGTTTTAACAAGTTTTCATATATCATTATTTTTGTTCTCCTTTACCAAAAAGTCAGGACGAGCTCTAAGTAATTGGGCTCGTGAGTCTGCTCGGGCATTGGCAACCCCAAAACCGACTCCCAGCCCTTTCAAGCCTTTGAGTAAAAAAAGCTCCTTAGATAGTTGTGACCGAATCCGTAGTCCAGTTAGCTCGCGAAGTAGCAGAAAATAGACGAGAGAGAAAAAGAGATTAGAGCTAGAACAATGGCATCCATGGTTCAAATCCTTTTACTTGTTCTTTGCTCTAACCAACAGTAAAAGTGTTCTCTTCTCCTCCCACAGGTTATATATGTATAGCGTAAACACATATGTTAACATCAGCTTAGCCTAACCCAGCAGAGTGGTACTGCTCAGACTCACTTGCCTCGGGAATCAGACTGTAGCGGAATCCCCCTGAGTCTCACTTCCGACTACTTGAGCCGACACCGATCTGTATTTCAACAACTGTAATTCTTCTGGATTTTTTGAGAATCTGAAAGATCTTACTAATGGTGTAAACTGTACAGCAAGGAATAAAATGTTGACATATTTCAGTCGAAATGACCGAAATATGTCCTAAATTCAATCTACCGACACGAAAAGCTATATACAAAAATTTAGGAAATCTGACACGAAATTTCGAAAAAGAGGGAAATTTCGGTGGAAAGATTCGAAACCCACTAGGGTTTCTGACAATTTCCTTTTTCAAAAGAAGAAATCATTGAGTTGAACAGTAAGATTCGGTATGGAGATTGATAATTTTGAAAGTTCTATAAATTCTAACCTGTAAGAACTGAAAAACAACATATCTTCTTCTCTGTTAGGGTTGTTCTTCAATCTTTCTTCTAATTTGAGAATATAAGGAGTGCTTTTATTTTGATACTAAGCAGGTACATCAAAATTTATGTATTTTTCTTTTAAGTCCTCAATATTTCAGATAAGCCCCTGATTGAACTGTTCTGATTGATTTTAGACCCCGCCTTTACTGTATAGTTTGGTATTAGTGTCTAATGTAAGAGAATGGAAGTAATTTACAATTCTATCTTAATAAACTATTATTCGAGTGATGGTTACATCTTTTTATGCTTAATAATAGCTAAAGAGACTTGTAATGAACAATTGCATCATATTTCTATCATTTCCGCAAAATTGTAAAATTTCCACAGAGACCGAAACGTGTCCACTTTTCGACCGAAATTTCCACCGAAACCGAAATTTCATTCCTTGCTGTACAGGATAAGGAATGACAAGCATAGAAGTTACCTAATGACGTGTTTGTTTTCTAGCATAGTAGCATATTCCTTTCTTTGAAGAGAAATAATCAAGTGACTTTTTGTTGGTTTTCTGATTTTCTCTATGATACATGGAGCTACTTGATCATATAAGAAGCACAAATAGGGTTCTTTACAGTTTGCAGTTATATTCGCCACAAAATGTAATGGCATCATTATCCAAAGAAGTTTCTGGTGAAGCAGTCTATGTTTTAAAAGGAGGACGAGACAGATCCATATCTATTGTTCTGTAATGAACTTCTGTTCTATGACCAGAAGAAAATAACATGCAAGATTAGAGTTGTGTTAAAAGAAATCATTTGACTGCGAGAGCAGGTAAGAGATAGTGTGTGCAACAAAAAGGAATGATCCTTTTTTTTTTCTGGTACAAGTGCTTCCTTCCACGAAACCGGCACACTAAAACTGAAGCATCCATTTCAATTATAATTAGGTAGGAACCATAGTGTTGTACCTTTTCAACGATAGTACTTAGGAGTCTTACACCTATTGGCTGCATGCTCTCAAACTGCATTGTGCTTATCTACGCCATGCAAAAAAAAAAAAACAGGGATGTAGCATAAACAAATGATACTGAAAGTTCAGCACATAGAATTTATTGAGGAAATGGGAAAAATATGTATATCATTTTCTATTACCTGATAAGCAAGTGCAATTAGCTCTTGTATGTACAATACTAACCACTCACGATGGTCCTGTCCACTTGCAGATAATTTCCTCGCTAAAGAGAGGTCAAAGTGAGCTGGGTTACTTCCGACAGCAGTAGGTACATCACGTAAACACCTTCATTTGAAATTAAATGTCCAAAATTAAATATAGCCTGAGGCAATCACTAAAAAAAAGAGTGTGATTAATTCATTTTGAAGCACCAAAGAGCTTTATTGGAGTTTATCTCCCGCCAATTTTCTTGTACAGGCTGGAATGGTGTCCTATTCTATCAACAAACCTCAAAATTTTCAGCCTAGTCATCCACCGCCTCTACAATTTTGGCAGTATAACCATGTAAAGAGCAAGTATACAGTGATACAGAAGTATTTTAAAGATAGCAAGGAGGGAAACTTATCAATAACTTTCAGAAAAATCAATTATATATGTTCCTTTCTTTGTCGTGGGTGATTAGAATTTTGTTGCCAAAGGAATGAAAGGATTCACATACTCTGCAGCAAAAACCCTAGTTCGATATCTGAGATGACTCTCTCTTTTGGGAACAACACTAGAAGCTCTCGAAATGGAACCCTGTATCTGTCTGGCAGGTGCACTGGAAACCATATTTTCATCATCTTCCCCATGATATAACCTAGCATCACCACCATCCAGACCATTTATAGACTTCAAACCCGATCCTGCATTGTTCGCGAAGGTGCTTCTTGCTGGCATAGCCAGAACCTAGACAAAATCAGATGCATAATGAGTGAACTATCACAATAAAGCTACTAAACTCTTAAAGACATGTCAACTTAGAATAAAAACATTGCAACAACTAAGTGACTCATATCATGGTGAATTGAAGCTCCATTTTAAATATAAATCACCTCAATGCTCAACCATATAATGGCATCCATGTATTGTAAAATAAAAATAAAAGGGAGAATGGTTAAAACCCCTACGTCAATCTCTTCTGCCAAAAGATCGATGTGTTTTTTTAGGCTTCAGCTCCCTATGTAAGATTAGCAGATTTTCGCACATAATATGTAAGGTTCACACATAGTTTGGGCATGTTCGCACAATTTGCACATTCACACGTGGAGTCGAAGCGTACTAGAAAATATTGACATTTCTCTTTAACCAAGAGCAAGATGAAATTGGGGTTTCGGCCTAATTTCCTAACAATTAAATTAGCAAAAGCACATTGATTAGTATTTCCTACTCCTAGCATAAGGTGAGATGACTTACCATGTTACGACATATTGAGATCCAATGTGCTGGACATAAAGGGCAGGATGAGTAAAGTAACCGAGTGATAATGGTACGCACCAAATTTCCAATCCTTCAAGAATAACATAGTTTACATTTTCAGTAGAGATGTGAATGCTATAAATACTTAAATAGATGTCATATTTTCTTTCTAATATATTCATTCAAAAGTTTCAAAACAAATGTCAAGAGAACACGTAGGGATCCATCTAGAAATTGAAGAAGATTACACTGGGGCTAGTTACTAATGGGGTGAGTGAGTTAAATGTTCAACCTAAGATAAGGGACAAACCTTCAGCAAGTGAATGGGTAAAAGATTGTTTTTTTTTTCAAATGGTTCACAAAATGTTACTTATCTTTTTAAGCAGTTATTTTGAACATTTATGCTAGTTACATAAACTTAGGATTATCTCCCCAATAACCAAAATTTCGATAGACCAACACTTAATTTTAACTATCTAGAATGGCTAATAGTTAGCACTTCCCGTGTTTCCTGCCACTTCTAAGGCTGGGGGAGCCCTATAAAAGAGCCTCCTTGTGCATTCACTTCATCATCCAAGTAATAATAAACTCCTCAATTAGCAATTTATCTTCTCTATTGTTTTTTCATTGCTTCATTGTAAGTATTTCAAATTCTAGCTTCAGTCATTTTAAAGGCTTCTACAGTGTATACCTCAGTGAAGTTTCCATTCTAATTAATCTGGACCAATAACATCTCCCTTGAGTTCAACCAAGTTCACTCACAACATAAAATCATTACAGTAAAGACTAACACCGAAGACAGGAGCCGTAACGACTGGAAGTAAGCTCTGTCAAACTACTTTCCAGTTACAAAGACTACTTTCACATGGCAAAAAATATAGAGAGATTTACTCCAAGTATATCAAAGAAAGTAACATAACAATCATGATCTGACAGATTCAAATAAATGAAACAGCAAACCATCATTGAGAACCCATGTAGCATAAGATAATAAACCCTCAAAGGGATCAAAACTCCATTAATTGAAGAAATAAAAAAGTAGTAATTGACATACTCAGAATCAGTTTCCTCGTCGAACATATGGAACAAATTCTCTTCTATTTTCTCATCAACAATTGCAACCTGTAACAGAGATAAATAGTACTTTGATCTTCAAATCGTTGGCTTAGGACATGGAGGCAACAGAAGATTAAACAATGAAATCAATATCAAGTATCAACGACTGTGAGATAGCCATTACCAAAAGTCACGATGAAACAACTATCAAAAAAGAACATGAAAGTTATGAGTTTAAAGATGATTAATGTACTTCCATTGCAATAAACAGCTTCAGTCTCTCTCCCTTTAGGGCTAAGTATCTCAATATCATTCTTAATAATAAGACAACAAGCAAAATGACTATTGGGGTGATGAAGGGGAGATGGATGAGTATGAGAGATGGAAGGAAAGCTATTTTAAGTTTCAACCTTACTTCAGTGAAAATTCAAAATAAAAAGAATGGTTGCCCTTCCCTAAAAGGTCCCACCCAATATCGACACCGGAGGAGTACAGGCCAATATATTTATTAACAACTTATGATCACACATAGGCACTAATAAAGACAAATATTCAGTTATTGTTCAGGTGAAATAAAAGTGAAGGAAATTTAAGGCAAAAAACAAAGCTCGAGCTCATTCGGACTTATTGAATATCTATTTGAGTGATCCCTCTTACGATAAAAAGGATATTACTATAAATAACAACTCTCACCGGATCTTTTTCAATAAGATGGCGCAACGTAGAGACTGCTAAATGCCTAAGAGCTGGCTGCCAGAAACAAAAAGTAAGCTCAATTACACAGCATACAGATTGAAAAGCTCTCCAACGTGTGCACAATATACAATTTACACCTGTCTTGAAGCCAGAGTTGGGATAAGAGTTTGAACATGGGTGTGCATTGAAACAGCTTGTGGAGCAAAAAGAATGAGTTGTTGTGTGAATCGGACCCTCCTGCCAAATTGATTTGCATGAGAAGATCTCGACCACTCTAAGGTACAGCCAAAGGTAAATAAGCCCCAGCTAGAAACTTAGCTATAAAAGAAAACAAGAGGACCAAAAAAAAAAGCAATGGAAAAGCTATTGGAAGTAACATACTCAAGAAGTACTGAGGTTTCTTGTCCTGAGCTTATCTCTGCAACAACAGACTGAAAACCATACTTAATCAAAATCAACAAGATAATTGCAAGTGCAAGCTAACCGTAAACAGATATAGTAGTGAGTAGGTCAGAGCAATGCAATTCCAAGTCACTGCTAATAGTTGTCGATCAAGTTAAACAGCCTTGTGAAGAGTATATAAGATATTTTTAGCTTTTGACAGCGTCAAAGGTAAGTTAAAATGCAAAGCACCGCAAAAGGCAAAAACCTTGCAACGTGAGAAGAAAATGCTCCCAGGCGCTAACTCTGGACCAAGAACAGCAACAATTGCATTGATAAGGCGTCCTATCCCTTGCCGGAGATCAACCCATCCATTTTCATCAGACATAAGAATTTCCATAGCAAGCAAGAGAGTTGCCTGCCAATTAGACAGTGGCTACATTAATGGCCAGATTCAATGCATATACACATAGTAGACTGCAAGATGAACAAAAGTATAAATGTAAGAGTAACATAACGGAAAACTGACAAAATGTAACTCCGACAAAAGTATAGACATATAGGTCGTCTCCTCTTTTTGGTCTTCTTCCACTTGTCAGATTCGACATCTGGCATCATTACCAGGTCGTTAGCCGGTACCGGATACTGATACATCTACAACTGTCTATGATACATAGTTGTAATCCAACAAATGTTCATTTAACTCCAAAGTTACCTGCACTTGGGACACATAAGATAACCCAGCAGCCTCTATAGTCAAAAGAAGACCATGCAAAGACCAGATCTGTAAACCACCATTTGGACTTTTAGCCAATGAAGAGATTGCGCTCACAGTTGTGGGCACCAAAGTCGATAATGCCATTCCTCCTGCACTGCATGCAAAATAGCTCAAATGAAATTTGGTACACCAGATTTGAAGAAAAATGGACATCTAAGGACATGATATTGAAACTTCGGTATATTCCAGAACAAAAATTAATGGGTACACCCTTGGTCGAAAGCGTAGTTACAATTCAGGGTGATCCCAATCAACCTATCCATATCTTGTACTACAAAAAATGATACAAAAACAATAAAAGAAAGGTGCTGCTATCGTCACCCGCCCACCCGACCAAAATGCTATAAGGGTGGCTTTATTAGCATCCGGCCAAAGTGCTACAAGCGGGCAAGCCAAGCAACCAGAGCTCCTTCACTTCTTTTCCTTCTCCCATCATTTTTAGTTCGATTTCTCTTCCAAAATCGTCACCAAACTCTTAGATTTCTTCATGTTTTAATAGGGGATACCATCTGTAGTTCGTCTTTTAAAGAAAGAGACTCACGAAAGGCTCCAAAAGCCTCCTTTTTTTTGTTAAAGATCAGTTCTAAGAACCCTAAAAAAATATTATTAGTTTATCCTTAAATCTAGTGTTTGAATGGTATTTGAAGTGGTTAAACCCTTGAAAAATGTTTAGCACCAAGTTGGGGTTGATTTCGAGTGATTTATAAGTAGTAATGAACTAGTACGAGTCCGATAAAATTTTCTGAATCGTTTCGGGCTGGTCCAATCCGAGATAGTAAACGAAGTGTCAGACTGGACAATTCGAAAGCGTAAGCGAACTCTCAGACTGAACAGTCCGAGAGCTTAAGCATGCTCTAGACCGCCAGTCAGAGAGGCCATTCGGACTGACCAGTCAGAGAGCTTGTTTACGCTCTCGGACTGGACAGTCCGTGGGCAAAATCATATTAGGTAGTCTGCTGGTCAAAGTTGATCAACCCTAGTGAAAGGGTATGTCCACCTGCTAATGGCACTTCGCTCTGGTGCCAATAGCAACACCCAAAAGAAAATACAAGACAGTAGGAGAAAACAATTATCATTAGTATTAGGAAAACTGGTCAAAACTCCTAGGCCAAATCTTCTTTTGTCAAGAAGAATCCAACAAACCCCTCTTGGACTTCAGCTCCCTAGGTTTGCGCGAGTAAGGTTTGCCCAAATTCACACAGGGAGCACACACCTTAAAAACTACCAAACGTGGGGGGCATAAACAAAAATTGGCACGTCTTTGCCCAGACCAACACGAAATTTGGTCTTTGGCCTATTTCTGTATTATTGATAGTATTACTTTATTATTATCACTATTTTTGTTATTATTATTATTATTATTATTATTATTATTATTATTATTATTATTTTTACTATTATCACCGTTGTTATTATTGTTGTTGTTAACTAAATGTTATTGTTATCGTTCTAAAAAAATACAAATTATGACGATAATAGGAACAATTTGAAAATATCTACACAGCAAAGTTTTTGTGTCTCTGAAACGACAAATGACTATATTGTCTACAAAACCTTCAAAAGAAAATGAAAATAAATAGTCGGATTCGTGGCCTTTCAAACAGACCGGCACTTATTGTACCTTAGGTTAAAGATATTAAGGTGTCGTTTGGCAACAATAAAATAAGTTGGTTTTTTGCTTATTTAAGTAGAAAAGTAAAAAAGTTTAGTTTGGTAACGTGAAAATTTTCGACTTCAGTTAAGTTAAGGTTTGACTTTCTTTTAAATTTCATATTTTTAACTTTTGACTTTAAAGTTAAGCAAGTTTTCTTCAACATATGCACAAATTTAACTTTACCAAAAAATTTCTGTTTATTTTTGCTCCACCACCACCCCAGTATCTCAACCACCACCACACCTCCACCACTATCGTATCTCTACGTACCACCACCACCACCGTACCTTCACCACCACACCTCAACCATCACCACCACCATTGTATCTCAAGCACCACCACCACCACCGTACCTCCACCACTGCCACCATTATACATCCACCAAGACTACCACTATCCCATACCTCCACCGTACCACCACCACCGTACCTCCACCACCGTAGTACCTCCACCAACACATCCCGTTACATCCACCACCACCATCCCATACCTCAACCACCACCACCACTATCATACCTCCACCACCACTGCCATCATATTTCCACCATCACATACCTCCACCACCACCATATCCCTACTACCATATTTCTACCATCACCACCATATCCCTACTACCGTACTTCCACCACCACCACCACACATCAATCACATCACAACCACCACCTCTTCCATCACTATACTTCAAATGCTCCACCACCACCACGACCTCTTCCATCACTATACCTTAAAGGTTCCACCACCTCTTCTGTCACTGTACCTCGAAGGCTCCACCACCACCACCACCTCTTCCAAAAGAGTAATCATGAAAATTATAAATAAATTTAATTGAAATCAAGTATTTCTATGGAAAAAGGAAAATAGAAAAGTAAATTACATTACCAAACTAACTTTTTGACTTTTTTACTTATAAGTAACAGTTTTGTCAAACATACTTATGATAGTTTTTTACTTTTTTGAAGCAAAAGAACTTCTACTACAAGCAAAAGTACTTATACTTTTGGTTGCCAAACGACACCTAAATTGACTAATCCCGGGAAGCTCTTAATTATACTCCCATTTTCAAAATGAACGCAAAAAAAAAAACTGTCATAGCAACATGTCATACACACCATACATGAATTAAACCAACAAGAAATATAAACAACCACACATGGTGAAATTTTAGCCCTATCAAGTACGAAACCAATATTTTGATTTTTATAAGTGAGTGAGTTAAGTTGAACAGGCATTTCTAGAATACTAAATATAATTAGAAATAATAATCTAAAGAAACTTGGAATTTCACCTTCTGTGAATGCAGCCTAGTGACAGAGCAACAGATGCAGTGTAATTCAAATCCGTCGCCCCACCTAGATCCCCAAGAAGAGCTCGTGTCTGTTCATAAGTAGAATTAGTTGAGCTATCAATGTGCAAGAATAGTAGAAATAGATAGTGAAGAAAATTAACATAAATAAAAAAGGACTAACTAGGATGAAGTTTGAAATTAAGTCGGTCTGAGGAATGCCTTCCTTGGACCTACTGTGGCTAAAAAGTAGTTGCTCATTTAAGAACATATATGGTCGTATAGACATCAAACTAAGAAACACACCATTCTTGCTGTGAAGATGTCATTCCCAAGGCGAGCTAATAAACCAAGACCTTCTGCTGAGGCTCTACGCTGTGCAGCCCCAATGTCTCCTTCTCGCAGAATACCCTGCCATATTGTTAATAAGAAAGAAGTCAAAACAGCAAAAGAAGATGGTATAAGTATCCAGGAAATGCTTATCAACCTGAAAGATGGTTTGTGCCGAGCTTATTATTTCAACTCCCAGTGGTTGGGGACGTGAAGCAAGCAAAACCTAGGCAAGGGCAAATAACACGAATCATAAGAGAGAATACACTGCAATTAAGAGAAAGCTATGTGTAGATCAACCAATAGTAATAAACACCTTAAGCCCAGTAAGTAACCCGACACATGCATTCGTAACAGACGCTGCATGCCAAGCTTGCCTTTTTCCTACTTTAAGGCACTGCTCAATTGTACCAAGAAGCGAGAGCATTCCGCCACTATCCTGAAGATGTGTCCACAACATTCAATAAAACACATTCAGGTGTACAAGAAGAGTTTAACCACTAAAAAAAGAAAGAATGATATATGGTTGTTACCTGAGTAGCAAAAAGGATTCCAAAGCATAGAAGCATCTGATTCACCAGCATCTTACTTGTAGTCTCCGGCTGCATAATCATAATTAAAGTTTGATGACTTAAAATACACCATGGTCATTCGCAATTAACTAATCCAATGTCATGGTTCAAAGACTTAGTAATATCCAACTTCACATTTTTCTCAATATGGTTTTCAGATGAGAACACAGTACAAGGAAACCCTCAAGGGTGTCTAGCCCCTCCCTGTCTCTAAATGTAGGTTCTTAGGTTTTTCTTTACATGTATAAATGTTTATCCTGTCTAGCTAGATCATCAATAGTGGTACTTGTTTCCATCAAAAACAGATATACAAGTAATAGCTGGAAGCATATCTTCGGTATCATTTATTGGAGCTTTGTAGTCTTTTTGACGTCCCTTGGGTGCAACAAATTTTCTAGCATCTTTTGACTTTCTATACTACGTTGGTGTAAAACCATCGGCAGAAGCTTCAACGGAGGTTAACAGTCTAAACGAAAGATAAAAGAGAATCCCCTAAATTCATAGTCGAAATTCAAAAGTTGTCAAATAAAGTTGGACAAATATATAACCATTGAACCAAAAAATTAAAACCTGTAGTAAGAGAGACAACAGCATCAAAAAAATGCAAAAGTTAATTCATCCTAAAACTTGTCATTGTAATAGCTAATACCCTTTGATCAATATTCTATATAACATAACCCGAGAGTAGCAAGTCATGATCTTCTATATAATTTCTTAACAGCTCCCATGAAAAGTCATCAAAAAACTGATCGTAACCTAATAAAGCAACAAGCAAATAAATAGAAGTAAAGCAAAAAAGTATACAGTCTTGAGTATAGTAGCTTGTTCTTCTTGATCCACGTCACCTCTACTTAAGGTGTCCGACAAACCATGAGAAGTAGTGATATAGTGATAAAGGAGAACTATGCCCCACAGAATTAAATTTTTGTAGTTTTGATCATTTCTTTTATATAAAGAAAAGTATGCAAAGCATAAAAATGAATTAGAACCTAGATAAATGTATCAAGTGAATGAGATAACATACCTGAGGGAATGTGGAAAGTTCATTTTCCCATACACAAGGCATGAGCCCATCTTTCCATCCTTGAAAAGCCCTAAGTTCATCTTCAAACCAATCCCTATGTACAGTATGATATAAATCAAATTATCCACTCAACTAGAACCATTCAAGCCATTGGCCCAATTGGTTGAGTCTTAGTTTGTTATTCATTTAAATCATCAGTTTGAACCATCCAAGTTGTGAGTTTAATTTGAACATATTCACATTAGATACATACCCCTGGATTTTGTTTTTAAAATTTGAACAAGAGAAAAAATTCAATTATGTTATTTTTTAATTTCACTGAATAATCATTATGGAAAGGTTTGTAGGAAGTTACCTTCCAGGAATCCAAGGGCCCAACCATGCATCTCTCTTGTCTAACAGCGATCTCAAACATGAACTTTCTTCGCACCCCGAAGGATCTCTTTTTTCCCAAAACATAAATAATAACCGAAAAAAAACACACTTATCAATTAACTTATGAAATTATGATTCTTCAATGTATAACCAATAAGTAGTTTCTTATAGAGTAATTGGCAGTAGTTTGCAAATCAAGTATTACAGGGGAGTGGAATTGGCATAATTAAAGCGATAAATGTATTGGGTAAATCACTAACCCAAATTTGGCAAAAAGAGAAACAGCACAATCACACAATGAGAAGAGTATAAAATAGTTTAACAAAAGGAATTTGGGGTGTCAATCAAGAGAACAAAAGAAGCAGAGGTATTTTAGACATAAGTAAAATTCAGACCACAGTACGGAGATAAAATAGATTTTTGGACTGACAAGCGGTCTAATGGAGGACACCTAAAGTTTTCTGGGGTAGCATTAAATATCCACGAGAACATCTTTATTAACCTAAGGCGGGTAGAACTTGGATCTGAGGAATTGTATGACCACAAAGCATGGGACATGGCAACACTTCTAGAAAATAACAACTATCTCATCATTGTCAGATGAGAAAGAGGAAATTTAGACATTGGACAAGGATCAACTCTTCTAAGTCCAATTCTACAATGAAGAGCTAGGAGAGCCAAGAGGCTACTTTCTGGTAAGTTGTCATGAAAAATTAAAGTTTCTGATTCGGAAAAGGTAATCTTTATCCTACGTGGCAAATCAATGGGAGCTACACGTGAAAACGGACTAAGACTTCTAGGTTTTATCTAGGTGACCGTTTGCACAGAAACGCAAGGAACCAACAGGAAAAATGCTCTTTCAGAAGCTACTAACAGAATTGGAGACATTTCTGAAGCCTAAAACGACAATGTAGAATCATGTAAAAGCAGGGGAAATTTAGTCAAAACTCCCTATAAATTTTTTGTTTTTGTGAAAAATGATCACCTAACGTTTTTTTACTTTTCAGCTCCCTAGGTATTTTCGTAATTTGCAACAACTTGCAAATGTTAGCAACACCTTTCCAACAGCTTGCAGAAGCTTCGCAGAAGTTTGCAACAACTTCGTAACAGCTTTGCAACGACTTGCAAAAAAGTTGCAAAAAGATATATGGGTTTTTTACAAGGGAAATTTGGCCAAAACTCCCTAAAAACTTTGGCCTTTGGTTAAAAAGGATTGGACAATTTTTTATGGGCTTCAGCTCCCTGTGGCATTTTTGTAAATTATCTAATATAGGGAAAAGACAAAACTGACCTTATTGCAAACTAGTTTGCAAACCAATTTGCAAAACAGTGCAAACTAGTTTGCAAGGCAAACCAGATTGCAAACTAGTGCAAACCAGTTTGCAAACCAGTTTGCAAATCAGTTTGCAAAGCTTTGCAAGGCAAACCAGATTGCAAACCAGTTTGCAAATCAGTTTGCAAATCAGTTTGCAAAGCTCTGCAAGGCAAACCAGATTGCAAACCAATTTGCAAAGTAGTGCAAACCAGTTTGCAAATCAGTTTGCAAACTAGTTTGCAAAGCTTCGCAAAATCAAACCCTAACAAAATAAGTAACTAAGAAGTAAGATTATATAAAATGTGAGGGTTTTTGGAAAATCTGAGGGTGTTTCTAAAATTTTCCTTTATACAAAGGTCAATTCAGGTATACAAAATTAAGGGATTTTTAGAATTGTCCTTCAAGCCTATTTCCAAACTTTTCATGGTGCCTAGAAGGAAAAAAAGATAACTTGTCTTTTTGACCAAAAAAAACAAAAAATTGGGTCTCCAGCCCAATTTCCTGTTTTTACTAAACGAAATAAAAAAAAATTGGATTTTTAACCAAACAAAGTACAAATACTGAATTTTTAACCAAACAAAGTACGAATACTGAATTTTTAACCAAACAAAGTACAAATACTGAATTTTTAACCAAACAATATATAACTTGTCTTTTTAACTCAAAAAACTTTAAAATTGGGTCTTTGGCCGAGTTTCCTGAAAAAGCAATGGGTATCTAAGCTTTTCATTGTCCATTAAGGAAGGCTGTTTTGCAAAAGTAGTATGTGTTTTTGCCTCGTGCCTCTCAAAGGGAAAAAAAGAACCAGGATATGATAAGCAAGTATAAATAAACAGTAACTTTTACCTAAATGGAGTCGTACAAATTTGGATAAGCTGAGAATGATCTCTTTTATAAGCCACTGGATCATGTAATGATTGATAAGCTACTAAAGTTTTAAGAACAAAGAGGTCCATAGCAGACTTCGCATTTGGCAATGGCTGTGGAGTTAGCAACGATACATAGGACAAGGCCCTGCTTATGATCAAACATGAATTCACAAAGCTCACAATTGTAAATTCCATAAAATAGAAAGAACAACAAAAGAATAGTCCAAAAGCCAACTAGATTCTGAAGAGAACAAAAGATGAAGCTTATTAGTCTTCTATAGAAAATAAGGTACTTGATTACCTTCCCAAGTATACAAGTACAGGTTGGAGAAGGACCCCACTATCAAAAGCAACGGTAGGTTGAGATATAAAGCATCTAATAAATGCCGTAAGCGCATCAATAGCAGCACACCATACACTACAAGAACAAAACAAACAAATAAGTAGATCATCTTCGAATAGAGTCCCACAGAGTCGTAAAAAGTTGGGCACATTATTATGGGCCTGTAACGTCCGGAGTTATCAACAAAGCTAATAATTAATAAATTGACTAAGTGTGAAATTGTACTATCCAACTTGACCTCCACATACAAGAAAAGAAAAAAAAAGTGTTAGAGGCACAGAGAGTTGTAGTCAACAAATCATATCGATTGATAAATCTTTTTCTTATCTAGTATTTTCTTTTGATGAAACTTTAAATGAATGTATAGAAGAAAAAACTATACAACATGCTAAGGAAACCACCAAACATAGCAGTCAATAGGGCTTAGTGAAGCATGGATACTCAACTATCGAAAAAGGAAATAAAATTACAACATGGGAATTAAAGCTTCCCCAATTGATTGAAAAGTCTACAGAAGAAATATGCTTTGCCCAAATTATTCCTCTGCTCCAGTGGAAAAGAGTTGTCTTAACTCAACCAATAGACTAGGACTTATTGTTCTTGAAGATTGTGGCAATGTGTTCTCTCCAAATATTCCAAACTGATTGCCACCACAACATTTATATTCGGTTGACTATTTTGTAGTGTACATTGTACGTTAAATGATTTCACAATCAAAACATAAATTTGATATGTTTATATAATGTGGGTGATCCACCTACCCCAGCCCCTCCTCTCCAACGATTTTAAGAAAACCCAGCCCAATTTTCTCCCCTAACAATTTCACAAAAAAGGTCAAAGGGAAGCCAACCACATACCAAGGGAAGGCCATTAAAAATTAAAATCTTGCACAAACAAACACATATAGAGATTATACAAGTGCAAATCTTACTAACCGTATTTCCGATATAAGATCTTCATTTTGCTTAGTTGCATATTCCTGATTTCCACCGAAGGGGGAAGCCCAGAGTGATAAGATGTCAAATATTTGGTCTTCAAGCTCCTGCATCAATCATAACCAATGTTAGAATATATTGTTTTCTCGAGGCTGTTTAATTTCAAAAGGTGAAAAGTAGGCCACCAGTGGACAAATGCATACTTCAATTTGGAAAAGGAAACAACAAAAGTCATAAGAAATAGAACTTAGCATTATTTGCTACTTTGCTACAATAATTTTAAGTCCTATTAGGTTTAACTTTGACAAACAAAAAAGATATCAATTTTGTCCATGCCCCATAAACACCAAGAGATACTAAAAAACGCACTAAAAAGCTAAATCAAAAGATTCCAGAAGAGGGAAATGCCATCAATTCATTTAAGCGCCTCAATCCTTCCCAGACTTTAGAAAACCATTAACCATGGATAATCCTTCCTCCCATCCTCATCATCACAAGGGTCATTCATCAAAGCGTTGTTTTCGCATCTTATAGGTTTTACTCTAAGAACCCTCAAACTGCTCTTTCTTGCATTATCTTTAATTTTACTTCAGGAAGACTGAAAATTTTTTAGTTCCACAAACCGAAATTTTGCTCATCAGTTTTAACCCCCAGACTTTGAGGTGCTTGCTTTGAAGCGGGACATCAAACATGTGAAACATGAAAACCTTGCTTGCTTACTTTAATATGTTCTGATATGGGAATCCACCTTTTCGCCTCGGCCAATTTTAAACCTTGATTATAAAACAACATTAATCAGGAATACTAGGAAATAAAGTGAGATGCCAGTATACCTCTTTCGGCATGGAGGATATAAGTGATGCTAAAAGGAACCACCCAGCTTCGCTCTTAGCGGTAGCAGCTAATTGGTTTCTACTAAATTCAGTCAACATTTTCTTCGAAACATCAAGCACAACTCTTGGCAATCTGCAGATGATATCATAACATTTAAGCTAACAACCGCAAGAATATACCGTGAGAGTTCAGCTCTGCTAACACTAAATCCAACAATGCTACGTGCAGAAGTACTAGATAGTCTAGATATACATTAATTACTCAGACCCAGCATATAAACAACCATGAGCCCCAACGAAGTATCAAATGTGTATAAAACCTAAGCATCAGAAATGCAACCAAGGAAATTATATCAATGAACACTATATTATCATAATCTGGGAATCCACAGAGAGTGATAGTTCTCGGTTCTGGAAGTAACCATAGAGAGTTGTATAGATAAGAAAGCATAATTTTGAACTCGAACTCGGAAAACTTTTATAGTTTATAACAATCATCATACTGTATTTTGTAGGAATATTTTAAAGAACTTGCCAAAGACAAACAGCCATCAGTTGAGAAACCATTCCATTTCAAAGCAAAAATAGTAAGTACAACGGGGATTGTTCCAGTCGTTCAATTGAGTGAGTCGCCATAAGAACCACAAAGAAAAACATAAAGATACCAAAACATTACTATGATGATATAATCTATATCCTTCTTTATTCCTTTGTTAAAATACATGATATAATCTGTATATCAAACCCATATAAAT
>BEHA01050295.1:561597-577859 GCA_002897215.1 Eschscholzia californica subsp. californica | reverse complement strand
TCTTTTATGCTAAAGGTGGACTTTAAGCAAGCAGATCAGAGACAAAAGTGAAATAAAATTGTATATACCTCATTGAACCTTATTAGTTTTGCTGCAATATTTGTTGTTTCAAGTAAACCTGAAGTGATCCTTCTCCCAAAATGCCGATATAATTCTCCCAAGCATTGAGCAGCCCCTGTAAAAAAGCTCACTAAGGTGACGAACATAGAGGGGAAATAGATAGAATGCTCATACAGATAACAAAACAAATAAAGGGAAATTTGGTCAAAAATTCCAAAAAAAAATGGTTTTGGATATAAAAAAAAATTTAAATTTATTAACACTTACATTCAGGTTGATTAGGTCAATTTGTCTTGACCATGTCAAATTTCACTCACACTCATCAATAGGTCGATATTGGTCGAGTTGATTGAAAAACTTCTCAAAATCTTCCACCACTCCCAAAATCTAAGAATCCCTCTATGAACTCCTCCACTAACCACACTCCCTACCCCACCACGAGAGGTTTTTTTGTCGATGGAAACGTCACGAAAATCAAACCATTATCTTCTTTTAAGATCATATTCTAGTTATTGAAGCTTTGCATTTGTGTTTTAATGGCGAAAATAATGACAGGGGGAGAAAGTTCAAATTCTTATTTTGATCCAAACAAAACCATAGATACAGACGAATCACCCACTAAAATGTTATAGAAACATCCCATGAATCTTCGTTTTAAGTTTGTTTTCAATGAAAGGTGAGTTATTCTTGAAAACCAAAAAACTTCATGAGGGTAACCAATCGGAGGTACCGGTCTAATAGGTTGCATTATAAGTTGACACGAAACTATCAATACGTAGGGGAGCATATCGATACGCACCACACCTATGATTTGTAAGCAGTCAGTAAGGCTATTCCTGAGGCCATATGTTACGCATCGGTCACATCTTTCCAACCTGTGGAGTATACTATCGGTCTCCTTATTTTTTTTTTTAATTTGAAATACTATTACGAAAGAAAGTATTAAAAGGATGATAAAGTAAAATGTTTACATCATCAAATCTTCCCACATGTTTAAAAGGAGTCAGTTTGGGCTAGGAGTTTTTCTTTCCTCGTCTTTGTGTCCATTTGGGAGGCTATTTTGTTATTTCTTTAGGCCGTTTTATCTGTGTGCCTCCCTTTTGTTTTTTAGTTTTGCTATTCTTTTCTTGTATATACTTTTTTTTTTCTTTTTTCAATATTAATTCAAAGTTTCATAAATCATAGTATGACTTATCCTTTGCTCAAGGGACTACCCTACTCTAGTGGTACAAAAGAGCAAGAATGTCTTCCACTTCTAGGTCACTGTTGGTGTTATATTCTTTGAAAGTTTTACCATATGTATCCTTCCAAATGGCCCAAATAATTGTTGGTGGAATAAGATATCACAATTCTTTCTTCGCCTTATTAACTTTTGTGTCGTCATTGCTCGATAGTTTGTGATATTGACTTGGGGGTAGACTATTGATTTCTTGTTGTATTGTGAAGAAGTCCCATAATACCCTAGCCTTATCACAGTGGAGGAATAAGTGTGTGTCGTTTCTTCCGCGTATTTGCATCTAATGCACCTATTTGGAATGAGCATCTCTCGTCTCTTTAAAGTACCCACTGTTGGAACCTTATCTTCTATGGAAGCCCAAATCACAAAGCTAACTCTTGGAGGATCTTCGTCGTCCAGATGATATTGTGGGCAATTGAGTTGGGGTTTAATTCTGTATGATTCAGGACTGAGATATTCTCATTTTCCTCTGTTTTCCAAGCTTTCTTGTCTTCCTTTCCCTCAATTGGTCTGAACTGCCAATCCTTGTCTACCTTCCTTTATTCTAGAATCGATGAGCTCATTTGCTATTAGTATCTGTCTAGAATCTGTCTTCCGGCTACAAATGCCCCTTGCAAGGGTGATATTAAGATGTCTAGAATGTATTTAAGCCTTGTAGCCAGCTTTTGGTAACGATATTGTATAGACCACCTACCAGACTGACCAGTCGAAAATCCGCAAGTGTTTCCGCCTTAGTCTTTTTGGGGATCACACGATAAAGGTTTGATTGAGTCTCCAATCCATCTGAGCAGTAAGAAAGAATTCATGGACCATATTCATAAAATCCTTCTTGATTGTATTCCAGCATCTTGAGAAGATGAGGATTGGAAGGCCATTCGGTCCGAGGGATTTGTCCTTGGCTAAGTCTTCAATTGCTTTAAGAACTTCCTCCTCACTGCAAGGTGCTTCAAGAAGACTGGACTTATCAGAGGGTATCTGTTGTAGTTCCATGTTGTCTGTACCCGGCCTCCAAAATGTGTTCTCAGCATACAAGTTGCTTAAGTGCTCCACAGCAACAGTCTTGACATCCTGTTCCTCAGTTACAATTCTGTTCTCATGAGAAATGAGACTAATGTGTTTTATCCTAGGCCTGCATTTGATTATTTTGTGGAACTACGCTGAACTTGTTCTCGATAGCCTTCTTATTGACTGAAAACTTTTCAAAATTGTAAACAAATGTTGCTCTTTGTTATCCATCTGTAGGAAATTTATCGAGGTCATATCGTTCATTACACATTGGTGGTATCTTTCTGACCCTTTGTGGAACTATGCTGAACTTGTTCAACACCTTTCTTATTGACGGAGAACTTTTCAAATTGTAAACAAATGTTGCTCTTTGTTATCCATCTGTAGGAAATTTATCGAGGCCATATCGTTACACATTGGTGGTATCTTTCCGACCCTTAGTGTACAACATCAGTACTCATCTTACACACGGAAAACTTATCAAAGTTCTAAGCAAATGTTTCTCAATTTTATCCATCAGTAGCGCTATCACTGAGGGCATAAGTTACAGAACGGTGGTATCTTTCCAACCTTTAAGTACAACGTCGATTTTATGTAGTTACCTTATCCATTAAACTCATGAAAATGAAATCCACCTTCTATTATTTATTGCAGTTTAAAATCACCACGTGTTTATAAGCCAATTGTATAAAATCAGAGAGCAGGAGAGTTTTAATGGAGTTTTTCTCTCCAGAATTGTTATATAAATTGTTCAACCAAAAAAACCCTAAACAACTCGATTTTCACTTCAATGGAGCTTCAATCAACCGTCCATCAGCTTCTCGGACAATATAGAAGCACCCAAATCTTCAGTTGAAAATCACAGCTCGTATCTCTCTCTTTCTCTCTTCCAAATAGTCCGACTTAGGTTTAAGGTGAAATATGAAGGAATAGTTGGGGTAGTTTAATAACTGGATACTGTGCGAATTTCAAATTTTGAGGATGAAGCCTATTTTAAAAACATAGTTGCTGCCGAAAGACAAAAAAATATATCTTGTCTTATTAACAAAAGAAATTCGAAAATTGGTCATCCAGCCCAACTTCTGATAAATTAAAGCATTTTATCTATCCACGTTCAATGGGTTTCACAAAAACATAATTTGAGATATTATGTTTTAAAAACAAGACATAACCAAATTTAAGTTCATGATGGCAGATAAAAACTAATGGTCGATATTGTTCCGAATTTTTGGACAATAATCACAATCACAATGATAATAATAAGCAATCTTCTTCGTGCGGTTCAATCTAATGGATTTTGTTCTTTTACGTATATGTATGGAAATTAGATATGCAAGAACCTACCCAACTAAATACAAATCTTGGTAACTTGGTAAGTAAAGTTGTTAGAATTATATGCAAGAATGATCCTAGCCTACTTAACCAACATAACAAACTGATATTCACATTAAATCAACCAAAAATAGCAGAAATTATTTAAGTATTTTTTTTTTTTTTGGCAAGTGGCAACTAACCAGCAGCACGAAGAGGTTCGCTTCTTTTTCCATCAGAGAGTAATCCTTGGAGACTACTAGCTCTGGAGTATATAGAAATGCCATCTCCTTTTGATATAATTCTTGCCATAGCTAATGATGCTAAATGTCGAACAGGTCGACGAGCACCAAGTATGAGAAGAGAATAAAGAGCATCTTCGCATTTTCTCTGCCATAGTAAGATAGATTCCTGCATCAACAAATCCCAAAAACTATAATAAGATTTCATTCTCATTTTCATGATCTCCTTTAACATATTTTATACTCATTTTGATTTGGATCGAGTAGGATTTGGGAGAAATTAAACAAGAATAATGAATTAGGGTTACAAAATGAGAAAGAAGGAAAGGAGAGACCTTGGGTTCTTCGTCGATGGCGGAAAGAAGATCTGAGAGAAGATCGAAGCAGAGAATAGAATCAGGGGATTGTTGAGCTGCAGAAGCAACAATCGATTCTAACTGTGCAACAAGAACGCCGAATCTAGAGAGAGGGACATTGTCCCTCACGTAATTCCTCATGGAAGTTGCAGACTAGAGAGAGAGAGAGAGAGAGAAAGGAGGGGGTGATGATCAAATGATCAAAGCAAGTGTTGTTGGGCTCTCTAAAGCACACGAGGGAAATTTCAGAGGCAGGCGCTTTGGAAAACAAGATATTTTGGGGGTACAAAATTTTGGGAAAATTTATGGATTTTATAAAAATTAGGGGGTGTTATGGGATGTTGCGGACCAACCTTCTACGCTGCTAGTGATATTGTCCGCTTTGGCACACCTGAGTCTCACGGTTTTAAAAGGCCTCACTAAGAAATGGTGTTTAACCTCTTAAAAGGGAAACCACTAGGGGTGGGAATCGGACCGGACGGGCGGAAAACAGACACTAATTCAACCGGTCCGGGCGTAACGGGCGCAAGTCCTAAGTGTCCACTCGAACATCTGGACAAAACGGGCGGACATTTCGGATTTTTTTCTCCAACAAAGTGTCCGTCCGTGACCGTTTCGATTGTCGGACAAACAGGGTATCAGTCGGTCAGGCACCAGTCGCTAATGAACAAACAAAGAAATTTTTATTCGAAATTAAAATTGTTTAGTAGCTAAATACAACTTTCTGGACTCCCACTTTACAATTCCAAAAAGTAAATGAATACAAAATTAAAAGATAATCATTGAGATTTCTCATGGATTACGATCGGTTCTATTCTTCTTCTCATGAATTACAATCGGTGTATTGTGGAGTCTTAGGTTACTAATGAGATATTGAGACTTTGGAGGAGAGAGAGACAGAGAAGTAGAGAGGCGAAGACAAGATTAAGAAAAGTGATTTGTAAGGTTATATACTTTTATTCTTGAAATCTAACAATTGTAGCTAATCCTACAAATCTAAAGGCTTAAAATCAATCATAAAGGCGCGCGGGTATAATGGGTAGGATAAACGGACGGGTATGGACTTGTTCGATCGGACGGACTATATAAGCGGGTGGACTCGGTCTGATCGTCGGATAAGGACCTATGCCGCATTCGTCAACTTAAGCTCTTTCGATCAGGCGGGTACAGACCGATTCGGGCATCGGGTGGTCACGGACCCCTCGGACTCGGACGGTCGTGGGCGGGTTCCGGGTTTCCGGACCAAAATCCCACCCCTAAGCACCACACTCCGTCTCACCACCAATGTGGGATTGCTTTAAAACACACACACTCAAGACCACATCATAGTAGAGCGAATCGTGCTGGTAACGTGTTATAGGATGGTGCGGACCAGCCTTCTGGACTGCTAGTGATACTGTCCGCTTTGGCACACTTGGACCTCACGGTTTTAAAATGCCCCACTAGGGAAGGTGTTTAACCTCTTAAAAGGAGCACCACACTCCGTCTCACCACCACTGTCGGATTGCTTTATAACATACATTCCCAAACCTACATCACAGTAGGGCCAATCGTGTTGATAACGTGTTATAGGATGGTGCGGACCAACCTTTTAGGTTTCTAGTGATATTGTCCGTTTTGGCACACCTGGACCGCACGGTTTTAAAAGGCCTCACTATGAAAGGTTGCTTAACCTCTAAAGAGGAGCACCACACTCCGTCTCACCACCAATGTGGGATTGCTTTACAATAGGCGGTACAAAATTTAAATTACTGTCATGTGAAAATCCTGATCAATTTTAGTTTTTTTGTTTAGACCCGAATCTTATTTCAAATATAGTTCTGACTTTGGAAGTCTTTATAAAAGGACCTCATTATAGCAGAGATAAGTGTCGAAAATTCTCATAAATTCTATCTCTCTGACTACATCAAGCAGAAGATATAAAGAAAATGATTTCCAAACTGTCTATCTAGTCTAAAGAAGAAGGTCATCTTCGGTGCTAAAGAAGGATCAGTAACGGTCTCGATTCGGTACTAGCTAACCTATAGAGCGGAAGATCAAGTCAACTATTCGGGTGTCTCAAGTAAGGAGCTACACAAGTAGAGTTTTAGATCTTCAAGAGAAAGCAATTAATTTAGTCTGAGGGAGAGCGAATTAAGGTAATTCTCTTGTTTATCTAGTTCATTATTAGTTTTGCCATTAGATCCAAGCAACTTAATGTGAGGTATAGCATACCTAAGATTCTGCGTAGAACATTAGGTGGCGCCATATCTCTATAGTGGCGTTAGAGCCTCTTGCGCGAGTAAATCAAGAATACCTCTAAAGAAGATTAAATTTATTTAGGTTAAGGGTCATACTAGGATCCATATGTGTTTAATTTATTTCCATAGGCGTAAATACTTACTTATTTATGTTTAATGGCGTGGATGGTTATGTATGAGTTCACAGTAATGCATTTTTGACAATAACGTAAAGAGTCTAAAGATTTTTGAGTAAAATGTCTACCCAGACTAAGACACTTGTGAAGCCCTTGATCTACGATGGTAGGTCTGCCTCTGCAGAGTGTTATCTTTTATCTTAGAAACATGCGGGTAGGACTATGGCAGAGGCCTACATTGGTAAATGGTTCTACTCATCGATATTATCAAAAAGCAAAGGGATGAATCTACACATAGTATGTGACCCATCAACCAAGAGTTATAAGGGTATGATCAGTAAAAGAGTTTACAGGCTAACGAGGTTAAGGGATGGACCCTCGTCTGCTTAACCTCGAAGAAGTGGGATCTTAGAATCACATTACTCAACGAGGGACCGTTTTTCATTGAATAATGTGGCAACATGATTTTGCATTATAAAAATGTAATACTTGGCAAATCATTTTTTCTTCTTCATGTAGTTTTAATGTGAAAAGAAAGTCTTTTCAACATGTGTTCAATCGTTGAGAATGATAAATTGAAGACAACTTTTAAGATTGGGTGATGAATCTGACAATTGTTCTCAGATCCACAAACAAAGAAAGTGTCCTAGATACCCAAACCCCAGTGTTGACTTCGACCGCGACGGTTGTGGAACAGAAGTATGTCCAGGCAATCTAGATGAAGTAAGTATCAGTGACATGCCTTATGTTGGCAACCATGGAACCAACTCCTCAGAAGAGGTTATGAAAAATAGATGCACATACAATCATTCAACGACTGAGAAACATATTCCAGCAGAACTCGTGGATGAGGAATTGCGGGACTTCGAAGACAATTCGGAAAGGCATCGGAAAATCTGAACCTAAGATGGAGCTTTTACTTATTCAGAAGGACAAAGGATTTAAAGAACAAGGCAAAAAGCAATTAGCCAAGAGGAAAGACAAGTTGGTTGTCGAGTCCATCACTGAAGGTGTTTCTCTTTATTTGAAATGTTTCTACTACGATTCCGACCATTGGAAAGGAAACTGACCTGAGTACCTAGAGGACAAAAAAGACATGAATTGCGAATTCTAACGGAGGTATCTAAGTTATTGAAGTTACGTTAGCAAATACAGTAGATTACTCCTTATGGGTATTTGATACTAGATGTAGAGCTCGTATTATTTCTGATTGTAAGAATTGAAGGGAGACAGGTGTTTGGGTAAGTAAGGGATGGTCCTACGAGTTGCGGACAAAGTAAAAGTTGTTGCAGTAGCTGTAGGGACTTATCGTCTTCCTTTAGAAAGTGGTTTAGTCCATAAAAATTTGATTGCACAAGACCGAATTTAAATGTTTAACAATACGGTACAATCTAGGAAATCAAAATCGACAGGGAAGACCAAAATTTCGTAAATTCAACTCTAGGAAGCTGAATAATCTGGGAAATTGAAACCGGTAGGGCCAAGCCGAAAATCAGGGCAAACCCACCAATTTCAAATCCAGGAAACTGAACAATCTGGAGAAATGGACAGTCATGGGGTCGCACCGAACTGTATGTATAAAATGGGTCTGGTGTGACCAATTTAGGCCTCAAAGTATTTAAGAAATTTTATTCCAATTCATTTTTTTTTTGTTGAACAGAATTCCAATTCATTGAGTGGGGATCAAAATGGCATGCAGCAGGGCTTCAATGGACCTTCTAAAAGTCCCCAACCAAAAGAATTAGCTTTGGCATTAAGTTTCAAGGAAAAAAAATCATGTTGGTTTTTGAGTATTTTTGATGAATATATTTCAGGTTGAGTTGAAGACCAAGGTGAAAACGATGGTTGAGTCTAGAGAAAAAGATTTGAAGAAGATGGAGATGGTCTGATGGAGAAAGTGTTTTTGGGAGATTTAGATAGTGGGTTGGTTAAGTGAAACTTTTTACTTACTCATTGACCTTACGACATCAGTTGTACCGTTAGGTCAAACTCAATGGGTGTTGTCTTCTTTTGCTTGCGTTGCTTCCGACCAAAACATGTTAAGGAGGAGATTATCTTTAGTAACATTGCATCTAACAAGAAAAGACATTGTCTATAAAATTTCCTGAAATTTTTTCTCAAGTGACTGAATTTATAATATTATACGATTATATAGGCCAGTCAGCTGAACAGTTAATAAAAAACCAGGGTAACAAGGAGAGAATCTCGACTTGCTTAGGTGGATGAACATGAATTACTTCATAAGATTATCATATCATACTCTTCCCCTTCAACCTTACAAGTTTTTTCTTTTCATTACAACTTCAAAGGCGGCCCCCAAGGATTAGATTCTCTTTAGTCCCTAGGACGTGCCAACCATAACGAACTGAGAGCTCGTAAACGTGAGAAGTAATCATTGATTACAAGAAAGGCACGAGCTGCTTGACGAGTAGTCAATATCCGCTGCATTTGTTGCAAAGTTTGTTGCCGGAGAAGATCAGCCTACAAATACAAAATTATTACATCTCAGTAGTTTTCGTGTTAAAAATATTCCTTAGCTAGGCTGTGTACAGTGTACTTCATGGATTTACATGTTCATAAACAACTTGCCGAGGTTTCATGTTTACTACCTCAAGATCATCTTATCCAAATTATTCAACTTTCGCTTGAAGATATCTCAATTCTCTTTTATTACAAGTTAGTTAATTTGATTAACATGTAAACTAACCCATATACGAAGATATTATAGAGGATCAGGGGGGGACAAGTTGAATGAATCATATAATCTCTGAAAAGAAATGAGAGTTAGGTGCAACAACTAGCAGAGTGAAAACAATGCAAGGAATTTGTACCTGGTGAAGGAAGTTTTCGAGTGTGCCTAGTTTGCCCATTGCTATTGCCATCTGACCCATGTAATCTGCTACATTTCCAGAACCAGAAGGACCAAGAGAGCCGGATGAGAGAGTATCTGCAAGAGATTGTTGTAGTGCTTCCATCCCCTGAGATAAGGCGTCCTCTGCTTGTTGAGATGATTGTTGGAGATTACAGATACCCATCAACTGTTGATCTGTTAGCGGTTCAAGCTGGTTCCCAAGAATCTGAAATTCAGAATACAAGCTTGAGAGAGAGAGAAAAGAGCATCAACTCCATCGGACAATTGAATAGAACAACAAGAAACAGGAAGCAATTAACAAATAGATTACCTTCAGGAGTTCAGAAGATCGAAATCCTCCCAGCCACAAGAAACACCTTTCAGCTGGTGTCTTCCACATGCCTGAAAGCATGTGGAATACATCAGATTTTGCTCCTATGCTTTTCAACTTGAATATTTCGTCATAATGAGACATAACACCGTCAACAAGAAGCCGCAATTCATTATCCCCGACTTGCGAGTTCACAGCTATCCTGAGGTCATTGATCTGTCGCTGATGTTCATCAAGCCACCTGGCATAATCCATATCAAATGCCAGAGACCCTGAAATTTTCACCCCCATATTTAAAAGAAAAAAAAAAGATTCAGTATAAGAAAAACAATGGAAGTTGGCATATACTTTATGCTAAAATGTATAGGGTATTTTGTATGGTTATGTAGTATAGCTATGATATTATGGTAAAGAACTTCCATGGATGAATTAGGAGCCTATCGAACAGGATGCGTAATTTGATGGTTTTATGATTCAACTAAAATTATAGAACTGCCAACATGAACTTGCAAACCATTTCGGGAAGTAACTATTTCTAGAACGCTTTCCCCAGCTTACTGATATAACCTCTGTAGCATGGATACTCTCTTTCATCATTTTTTGGTGCCAGAAACTTGGATGCTTGTGTTGGATACTCGGGTGCTCTTGTGTGCAAGGAGACAATGGAGTTGGGACAATAAACACCAGTCTCTAGTTAACATTTTTGCATAGTGTAAGAAAAAGAAAGCAAATCAAGTTGAATATCAAATTTAATGTTGGCCTTGTTTAAAAAGACATACCAATGCAAACTGCGTGCGAATTTGTGCAAATCTTAATGCGCAAGCTACTGTTAATCCGTAATGACATAGGCAAACTCATGCAAACCGTGCACATGGAGCTAAGCCGCCTAAAAGAATTAGTAGGATCCTTTTTGACAAAAGAAAATTTGATCTTGGGAGTTTGGACCAATTTTCCCTAAAAATGGTTGATCTAACAGTAAGAAATAGTAAATGAAAATCAAGGAATAACTCGGGACAAAAAAATTAGCAATGTCCCCATTCAGGTTTTTCTCCAGTCACCATGCTCCTGACCTAGCAATATGTTGTCCCTACCGCTTACCTAAGTATTTAGAATAAAGTGCCATTCTAATCTTAAATCTCTGACAAACTGCAGCAAGATTATAACTGTGCATACCATTTCCCCCAGCCAAATGACCTTGATCGCCTAAGCCTGTACTCGCAATTAATATGCCCTGAAATAGAAGAGATAATTAAGAAAAGAACTTGCACATTTGGACCTGTTTTCTTGGAAACCAAACAAATGAAAATTAAATACTGTTAATCATGCCTGTTGTCGAGCTCTTTGCAACTCTTGCTCTAGTTGGTTAAGCTTCACTCGGCTACTTTCCAGCTGTTGAACATAGGCCTACACAAAACCATGTTATACTCTATATTATCTACTGCAAAAGCGACGGAAAGAAAATCCTTGTTTCATAAAGGAACCCAGTTAGCGTGTGCAGAGAACTAAAAAATGGAACTTGTCCTTTAATGAATAAAAACACAATTTGAATGATTTCATGACTATTAATTGACCAAAATCAAAAGGCATTGTTTCCTCACATTTAATCTGTCTTACTGCAACAATTCGGGAGAAACCAAACCAAACCAAAGATAAGCATTCGGGAGAAGACCGATAGGTGACTCTTACCTTCTTCCTTAAGCGACTCTTTCGTGCAGCTTCACGGTTTTGAGCAAGCCTACGAAGTAACTGTAAGACCAAAAAACACAATTCGATCTCCAAGACTCCAAATACAGCATTACAAATAAAATAGGAGTCTAATGAAGGCAAAACAAACCTTTTGATCTCTCGTTTTCCCGTTTGATCTATCTATCGAATCTATACATACAACCCCTCCACGCTGGACATCTTGAAACTAAAAATGAAAAAAAAAAACAGCATTTCAGGTTTAGATCCTATACGAAAATTGTATGTAACCAGAAACTGGATAAATATATATTACTCAAATGTGATAAAACTACGATACGTGTAATAGAAAAGCCACAACAAAGTGCAAGATCTTCAATGGCGAGATGCATAACGAAAACAGTGAGTCAGTGATATATTCTCAATATGTTCTGTAACCAAACAATACTAAGATGTAGCTTCCAAGTTCCATCGCTTCTGTTTTCAGAAGCCACCCTGTCATAGATATGTGGTGGAAGTTGTGGCCTCCTGTTTAACTCCTCATCAGTATTTAGACCAAAACTTCATAATAGTTAAACTAGGGTTGCTAAGACATTATGTCATATGCAGATTAGTTGCTGACAGTACATATCCTCGGTAAAAGAGCGCATGAAGCAATGAGCAAGCTCTTACAAGTGTAAAAAGAAAAAAGTTAATTGATTATTGTACACCAACATATTGCTTTTATGCAACTAAGCTACCAAATCACTTCCAGACATATATGTTGGCTCTGTAATCCCTCATTAATTTTTCAACTTACGATATATCACAAGAGAGATATGTGAAGAAAGATTAAAACTTCGATTCAAAATAAGTCAAACTTGTTATCACTGTCCTCTTTCACAAAAAGGTTTCTTATGCGTCTGATAGAAGATCAGGACAAAGCTCCCTTTAAAATATTGAAGTCTCCAAGGCCAACATGGCCACTCTTTGTCTTACCTTTGAGTCAAGGATATTGGTTCAAGGACCTATTTAATATAGGTAAGAGAATTCATCACATTGACTTAACATGTCAACCATGGAAAGCCTTTGCAATTGTAGATAGATACATTCACAAGCTGGGTGAGCTAAAAACAACATGGGATGTTCGTAGAGAGGTAAGACAAAATTTCAAGGTTAGGGAGAATATTATGAAATAACATAAGCACTACTTTAGGTTGTCTTGAGGTCCTCTAGAGAACCATAACTCGGTCTATATAGCATTGATGGTTGCAATTCATGTTGTAAGAATTGCAAGGATCTTTAGGTGCAACCTTTGCACCATGGTTAATATTACGTTTTCACAAATTACAAGAATCTCATGGGTTTCCATGTTGGAATTATATTCCTAATTTCATTTCGCAAAAGAATTTCGTTTGTCTTTCTGACATCTATTAGCATCAAGGCCACGCTTTTTGGCCCCTAACTTACATACTATTTTTCTTTCTTGGACTAAAAATAGCATGTAGCAGTAGACAATGACAAACGCCTCATAATGTACTAACCAAATTGGGTGTCATGTTGCATAGTGAAGTTATCACCATGTTTCTTTTGGAATACATGAAAAATACAGACGAACGGTAATGGGTCCCTCTAGATGGGCTTAAAAGGATCAACTTTATATGGGTCGATACTCTATACTAATTAACCGAAGTCAATCCAGTAATTAAAGAACCCTAGCCTAGGTCAACCATTATGTTTTTATTTCTATTGCATTTAATCTGAACTCGTATGTAATATATAGTGTTACCATTTTTTGATTCCTCCGATCTACTATACTTATCGATCATTTTTCATTTCAGAAAACCATCCGGAACGGTAAAGAAACAATGTCATGGTAAAGTAAGCACAAGAAAAAATTATTAATGAAGTAGACCTGGTTTTTGTCATCTGTATCAACATCTGTAGAAGTGTCAGTCTGTTGGCCTGTATCTTGCATACCAGATTCCCCCCAATTTTCAAAATGTCCGTTTCTTAGTGAAGCAGGTACTTGAATTGTTGTTCCCTTATCCAAACGGTACTGCCCTGAATCAACTCCAATGACCAAAGAAGAAATTTCAGAAGCACAAACATTCTGCAACAAAAAAACAATCAAAATCAAATCAAAAATTCATTTATCTGAACAAATGATGAGATAAGTTATATTTCTTCTTTAGTCAGATCTGAATTGGCTCAAAGACAGATATCACAATGTTTGTGTATCATAACTCGTGATATCAAACTCGATTCAGGTTTATTTTGGGTATATCCAACAAAGGCAATTTGCGAGTCAGACGAGACAGATTCAGACAATGGGAAAAAAAAACCTAATTTAAGGACCATAGAATAAACTAACAGTGGTTAATCCTCCGATTTGTGAAGGAGCATTAACAGCAATATTACTTGACTCCAAGCTGAAAATAGGATCTGAATACAAAAAAACATAAAATTTGCTTCATAATCAGAAATGATCAGAGACTAAAATTTTGAAAAAAAAATGAAGAGAGATTAAGTAAAAGATCATACTTCTACTCAAATTAACATAATCATTATGATTAAATACAGTAGATTGTTCTAGTTCGCCGAGATCTGAGAATCGTGGTTGATTACGAAGCCCTCCTTCATCGCCTCTGTATAAACATAAACAAAGAGATATTTAGATTTAGAGAGAGAGAGAGAGATATGAAATGAAATCAAACTCAGTTAGTACTAAGAAAAAACCCTAGTTTCTTCTAAAAATTGATAATTATCATTAGATGAAGAAGATTAAGTACATTACTGTAAAGCTCTGCATTACTATGACAAATTCTTCTTTATCTTCTTTAACCTAATAAGACTAATCAAGAGTCAAAATCAACTCGATCGAACCGAACCAAACTATTTCTTCTATCTTTCTCTAATTTTCTCTCTCTAGAAAAACTTGGAATCCTCTTCCACCATTGATGTTGTTTCTTGTTGTTGTTGTATATAACAATGAAATAAAGAAAGAAAGAAGAAAAGATCAGTAAATCTGGTTTAATCTTTTTCGACATAATAGCGTATCAGTACGGTCTATTTTTTTTTTCTTTCTTATTTAAAAGATTTCAGCTTTTTCATTGAATTTCTCAGTCTCTGACTTCTCCCGGATTTTAGTTTCCCAATAACACCACATCACTCTCTCTCTCTCTTTCTCTCTCTAAAATCTCTCTCTCTCTTTCTCTCTCTAGAAGATGGCGCTGGGAGATGATGATGGAAGAAGCAACCGAAAAGGAAAAAACTTTACTTAGAAGCAACCTCCTCCGGCTCGAGGCAAAACTCTCTGGTCCTTCCTTCCTTCTCCCCGCCAAAAATTTATAATTAGTTAGTATCTCGAGGAAACATCTGACGACTGAGAAAATGATAGTATGTATGAGTGAGATTGTTTAGGGCTAGAGGAGCTGAGAGAGTAAAAACAGAGGCAGTGTGATGTCACTAATGAGAAGCTGCTGCTGCCCTGTCTACTACACGAGTACCGAACTAACTAGTATAGATTAAGTCACGTGACTTTCTTGCAGATAAGTTAAAATTACAAAAATAGCCTGGAGTTTTTCTATAATTGAAGTCTAGGTATTGATTTGTAAAATAGGCTAGTATTAGGCTAGTATCTATTTCTCTGTTTAGATTTTCATCAATCACTCCCAAAGATATATAGACATGGACATGACATGGACAAGATAATATGGGTAGTGAGGAATTTACTAAGCGCACTTGTAAGAATTGTTACTCCCAAACCCCACCTACCCTATGTATAAAACCCATAGCTCAATTCACTAGTTAGACAAATCTTTTCTTTGAATCAACCACATATGATAATGCCACAGAAAGAGGGAGGTAATGGTTTGGTATGGCATAGGATCGACATACTTTTGTCTGAATAAAATTGGCAATATGTGTCATTGGAAGTTTTGTATTGTATCCCAAATAATTTGAAGTCCTAAGGTCGTTCGTTACCTGTATACAATATATTCACGGTTGACAATGAAGAGATGTCCTCTTTGAGAATCACTCTCACTTGGATTTAAAAGTATATTCTCGGATGACCATTTTTATCTATAAAATCACCCCAGACGTCCAATGTTTATTGCATCAAATAACAATTTTGTTTGATCGAGAGTGGAACTCACTCAACAAAACAAATATATTGAAGTTGAACTCTGTTCTAGCAATCGGATGATTCAAACCCATATCTAAATGGCTACAATTTCGATATCGGTTTTTCACACTTTATATCTATGATTTTTGGAGTTCTTTTGTCTCTGGTGATGTTCATAAGAGTGTTCTTCAGAAGATCTCGAAGTGCCACCTCAATGATTTAATTTTTTTTTTTTTGTTGAAAGCAATGATTTAATTTAGTACTTGAATTTTGGAGTGTCACATGGGAAAAGCTTTCAATAAAGTATCTATAACGGGTCATCTAGGAAAGGGACAAGTCCAAAACTAAGAATATTTCTTCAATATCCCAATGGAAATGCTCCTACTGAGAACTTGAGAGAGAGAGAGAGAGAGAGGTTAATCCAGACAGTGATATATCATTATATAACAAAATCTACAAAACGTTTATTACAAGTAAAAGAAGCATTTCCCTGGTTATTCAGTCCATTAAATTCCCTTGATCATCCTCTTAGGCAAGTATAAATTGGGAGCAAGCAAAAATTTAAGGCTTAACGTTTCTCAGTAGGATTCCTTATTTGTTACTCTATAAGCTCCACAGTGTCCTCCTGACTGAAATTAAATTCAGTCCCCATTGAAAATTTTAACATTATTATTCGGGTATTCTTAAAAGCACCGTCCTGAAGTGCTCTTCCCCCCCCCCCC